>OZ023314.1:34550823-34733323 GCA_964007375.1 Ophion obscuratus
AGTCCGCGGGCTCTCGCGTAATACACGTGCCCATAAATTTCCGATCTGCCTGGACCACGGTAGTCGAGCCAACCCGCTCATGCCCCCGATTCAACGAGATATTCACCCATGGGCTATTCCGATTCGACTCGGATATCCAACTGAACTGCTCAACCCTTCAGAATATTCCTCATTCTCCAGCCAATCGACCCAAAAAGTCCTTGATTTCGGAAAAAGTCTGATGAAATCTCAGACACCCAATCGACTTTCCTGCAGGGCTACCAAAAGTACAAAGATCACGCGACTGGAATCGTAGTTGACGACATATTAAATGGGTATTGGACTAGGTGTGGTAGTTTTTAAATAAATCCCATTTATTCACTTCTATCCAACAGATGTCTGTTTATTCAAGGGATTATGCAGAGTTGTAAAAATCACTTTTTTTTCAAAACCAATATCTTTTGACAGTATGTCATATTATAAATATTCCTCAAAAATTTTCCCGGTGATCGGATCAAAATTGACAGATGAACGCTTGGAGCGTCGGTCGAAACTTTGAACGCTTTTTTCTCGAAAGTACGTTTTCAAAGGCGGTGAGCAAACTGTCTAAAAAAACTACTACGTCGATCTTTCTCAAATTTATGACGCTTTTTCTAGATGTAAAAATATACTATTTGATCGAAGAATATTTTTTTCCGATGTTACTATCGATTTAATAAACGAAAAATGTCGATTTTTTCGCATAAATCAAGACTCACTTCGCACCCGCGCCATTTTATTTTTATTTAATATTTCGCTAATTCATTCGTCTAATCATAGGATAAACTAATATGCTAACAAAAGCTGTTTAATTTTTTTATCTTAGATAACTTCCTTCTGAAGGGCATTGCTCAGTGCAAAAGACGTTTTCGAGAGGTACTTCAAGCCATCGGCTGTAAATCGACTATAATTGAATACGTGCACACAAAAAATTACAGTGTTATTCAGATCATACTTTTGCAAATACCTCATTTTCGTAACAATCTATCATCAAATTTTGTTATTTTAAAAATCCCGTTAGGCATAACCCGTTAATGTTTGCAGTAAATTGCAAAAACAAATTGTTCGACTCCGGCGTTCCTCCGAGTTGAGCAGCTTTGTGCATGGCCGATACTCGGAGTGGTGACCCCTTAGCCGTGCACCAACCGGCGCACCAACCAGTGAGCGGAACGCCGATACTTCTGAGACCTTGGTGTAGATAATCGAGTAAAACGGCATCAGATAATCAGAAAAACATAGGGCCGTCTATACTGGTACGGGTTTTGCACAGTTTGCCCATAACCTCAACAAATCCAGCATAGTGTAGCTTGAGATGGTTGTCGACACGACGGAAGTTACGTAAGATTAGCGAAATGCGGGCACGCAGTGATAGGAAAGGGTTCAATTGGGAAAGGTGATGCGTGAAAACCCGCAAGGCTATACGTTGGAACTGAAGAAATAAAAAAAACCCTGGTACTATAAACCAGATATTCTGTATGTATGCGCTGTACATATAGCTACGTGTGTGTGTGTGTGTGTGTGTGTGTGTGTGTGTGTGTGTATGTGTGTGTGTGTTTGTGTATGGACTGCAACGGATTGCACATCTCTTCCCGCTCTCCCGTTTAATACCTCTATAACACCCTATACAGCAAAACCCGCCAACCATACAAGCAACCACTATTGCGAGCAACCTCGGTTAAGGACGCGCCTGCATTTCCCTCTTAATTTACGAGCGCCAGTTAACCACCCCACTTGCTGCCAACACGGGCTTGTTGACTATCGTTCAACCGAGCGTGTGATATTCACTGGCCCTTGCTGTTTTTTTTTTTTTTTTAATTTCCGTCGATGGTGCGCGCTGTACGTATGCAAAATGCATTACGAACAAAACTCTGATCGACAAAATGATGGATTCAATCCTTTCATACCCCGTTCGATGTTCGTTTTCAATAAATTCCCGATAAATCGCCTATTACATCTAGGATTATCGCACGGCAGCTGATTTCGGATGGTGCTGTGTCACGAGGTATATCATTTATGACGACACGTCGATGTTGTCCATTAGTGACGCGCTGAGCACATTGAGCTACTCATTTTGTGTTTTTATTCTTCTTTTACTTGCCAACACGTAGGAACAGATTATCGATTAATCATTGGACACTCGACATATCCCGATGGCGTTAATCAAGCCGGTCGTTGGTCCTATCGACGATACTCGTTCGGAAACCGCAGTGGAATCCAATAATCCATCAAAGGTTTCTTCATTGAACGCAGTCATTACTATACCGAAGCCATGGAATTTTGATGTCAATTCAACCCTTCGTTAACACACTTATATTTGGCCACGATGTTGACACGCTGGGTCAATTTGACACGGATAGTACTTTATCCACCTGTCATTAACAAACTTTCAGTCGGTTTTTATTGAAAACGATGAGGGACATACTTTAAACATTTCCTCATATGTCTGCATAATTAAGGGGTTACCCCCACATGCGATTTTGAAAAAATCGATTTTTGTTTTATTGCATTTTTTTGAAGTATAAGTATCTGAGAATATGTCCTGAAAATTTCAAGTCGATCCGAACAAAATTGACTGAGATATGAGCGTTGAAAGAGAAGAATCCGTTGTGTAAACGACCGGAAATTGAAACTTTAAACGCGTTTTTCTCAAAATGGCATTTCTGAAGTCGGTGACCAAGATTACTCGAACACTAATGAACCGATCTTCTTGAAATTTTGCAGGCTTATTTAATGCATAAAGATGTAGTCTTTAATCGTTCGATTTTTTTTCGTTAAAATCGAACCATTAACTTTGACTGCCCGCCATTTTGTGAAAAATGAATATTTTTTAAAATCCTTCGATTAAATACTAGTTTATACTTATATTTGACTAAATCCATCCGCATTTTTTTTGTCAGATGATCCACTTCGCCGCAATGTTGGTCACCGCAAACCGTGTATATAAAAACATTATTTCATTGACGGCCATTTGCCACTAAACAATGTAATACTTTTCAATAAAAAAATTACTGAAAGTTCTTCAAGATGTGTTCTTTAAGATGGTATATTGATCGATTAAAAAAGTTTTGTAGTTTTCTTTAAAAAAAAAATCATGAAAAAGGCCTTTTTTGCGCTACAAGTGGGGGTAAGGCCTTAAAATACGGCTATTATCAAATTGAATCGATTTAAAAAATCTTCGATTTCAGTCAGTCAGTCAGTTCAGTCAGTCAGCCTTTTCCTAAAAATTCACCCGGTTCAAAACGACCCAGTGTGTCTATGTAGGATTAAGGGGCTATACCAGTGTGAACGCTGAAAATTTGGGTGATTTACGGGAATTTTTTTCAAGAAAAGTAATCAATTAAATGTTTCAGAAAATGAAGAATATATTTGGCTATATTTGACCTATAGTACATATTTTTTTCATAGAAAAATATTGAGATCCAATCGACTTATGCGCTACCTTCGGAGGCGCCAAAAAAAAGTTCCGCCACTGCTGACATGATTCCGGCCGATTGAGAAGTTGAAACCGAAAAAGGAAAAAATGTCGTTAAACTGGAAGGTATTTCCTGTACAATGACGTAGGATTTTCGAACAATATCAAAATCTAAGAAAATGGCGTAGTTATGAAAAAAAAGTCTGTTTTCTTGCCTATAAAATGGTCAATGGTTCAATGACAAATCGTCAATTTTTATCCAATCAAAAATATCCTATGTCGTTCTAGAGTAAATATATTCAAGAGTACTCAGTTCAAATTTCAAGCCAATCGAATAATTGCTCTTTGAGTTACAATGTCAGCAAATTTGAAAAATCTCATTTCGAGAAAAACGCGTTTAAAGATTTGTCTATCGATTCCTGCAAGATGAAATTATTAGAGATACGGCCTTGAGGGGATATAAACTGGAATATGGGGTATGTATCAAGGGGGAAGAACCCTGTAAAGCTGGAAGTTAAAAAAAAGGTACGGCCTTGAAATTTTTACAGGATATTCTTGAAAGTATAAACTGTCGAAAAAGGCAAAAAAATAGTTTTTTATTTTAAGTGTCACACTGGCATAGCCCCTTAAGGCTCGCCAGTCTGATCACGCGTAGCCGATTGAATCCAGGATTCGTTGAGTGCCATCACGCTCGAGTCATTGGTCGAGTCTTGAACGAAGTTCGGGACGCCACCACGCAGGGCGCTACGATCCGAAATAGCGTGAATCCTTTCCTAACGCTGGTTTACCTTCTAGTGTGGCCAAAGCACGTATTGTAAGGGTAACAAAGAAGCTAAGACGGAAAATGCGCTTCCATCAAAGAGTCCGTCGATGTCCATTTGCACATCCAGCGATTCCGGTGGCTCAGGTTTGCTTAGGTTGGTTATCGTGATTTCACATCTCGAAACTGCGAGTTGCGGTGACGCCGGAAGCGAATCGCTTCCGATTGCACTTTGGTACACGTTACCCACAACCCACCTATGGTCTCGCACTGATCATGCAGGCATACACGGATACCGGAACAACTGCCAAGCCCTAGGGCTTAACTCCAAATGCCTTACGCGCTGACGTGGGTGGGCTACGCCCTTTTGTTTGGCACAAATCATATTATACCTACATGTATGTGTGTGTACAGATACATACTGTGGGTATGTAACTGGAGTATGTACGTCGAAGGCTAGCCAGAGGCGTAATTACACTCGAGTTCGATTGTCACCAGGCGTCCTGTGTAAATAATACAGCCCCGATGTAGGCCACACTAGCTGGAGCCATCGACATACCATTCTATAGCCACGTCGATACGTTACTCTTACTCAACGATTTTCAATCTCCCAGAAACCGAGTTGACAAAAGCCTCCTCATACACATCCATTTCTCGACATCGTAGGCAAATGTCATTCAAGCACCCAATGAACGTGCGGAATCATACGGGAATACGACCTCTGCGAAGTATTCGTACAGGTGATTCGGATTCTGGACTGCAACGAGGAATTGACAAGAAGCTGGCAATTCACCATGACCTCCTCCATTTGGAGGAGCAACATTTGAGGCATCTCGATGCTCCTCTAAGTGGTAGATGCGCTGGTGAAGCATCAGCCAGTTTTGGTGCCAACTTCAAGATGATCGAATCAAATGTTCAGGAATTGACGTGCCATGTGAGGAGAAACGGTATGCCCACATTTAGACTACTTTTTTATTTGCATGTGGTGATTTAAAGGAGGCTGTGATGTCGCTCTAGTAATGTGTGTACTGATGAAGTGGGTGGAGATTAGGAATGATTTATTTATAGATTGGTGTCACCCAATTGCGCAGTCGGTAGGTCGTTTGAGGTGATGATCATTCGGTACGTGCGGTCTCCGCATATAACGGCTACATGTCAAATATAAACATCCGTACGCCGAGGCGGTTATTAGATTGACGACATGGGCGTATGATTGTTGCGGCACGATATTCACGGTCATATTAATAGCGTTGTCGATATTGCATTCCCGCTCTGTTACGAGTAATGGGGGAACATTATACGAGGCCGTTGCATACTCGCGATGCCCCGCGAATTGAGCACGCGCGTCGACTGATTTAACGATTGTCGGTGAACACGCAGTAACACAGAGTGACCGCTGCGAGATAGCGGTTGTTGATTAAAAGCGATTGACATTAGTATACCATCGTCGAGATACTGTCATTGTCACAGTACCGCGTACAAACGGAATGGAAAGGTTTTCCTTGCTTCGCCCGATCCGTTGATGATCGACTGAGGACGAGATTTGCCGTTCTGATTGAGAACTATCGTTCGTTTTCGCTATAGAGGAACCTGGATCAAAAGCCCATAAAGATTTTCACTGCATTGCGCAAAATATCTGGTTGTCTGGAAGATTCAGAGGTTTGTGTAGGCTACTGCTATTGTCCACTGTAAGAATAACCGATGATCAGCTGAACAGCTGACACGATGTAACTGCTCCGCTGACGAAAGACCTTCAATGCCCTGCTATATTTGTGCAATTGAATACCATTGACGTGTCATCACACTCGGCCTGTTTTTTTTCTTCTTTCTTCTTCTTTTGTCCATTGCAACTGGTTCCTTCGGAATTTAAGGGGTTATGCCCCGTTGTCAAAGTCGAAACGCTTTTCTCAAAACCAATCTATTTTGACAGTAGATAATCTTATAATTGTTCCCTGAAATTTGCAAGGTGGTCGGATCAAAATTCACAGATTCATAGCCTGTTATGTTGACAGCCGTCAGAACGCTCGGAACGTCGCACAGTGGGCCGGAATCCCAAATCTTTGGCCGAAAGTCGAAAACGAACTCAATTCTGGTCAAAGTCTGTACTCGGGGGTTTTTGGGGTCGCTGATTACAAATCTGAAGTCAAAATTTGAAAAAAAGAAAATGCCCGATCTGATACGGCTAAAATTTATTTAAAAACGGATTCGCTTCGGATAAAAGTTTGTACTCAAGAGTTTTTGGAGTCTCTTGTCACGAATATGAAGTAAACATTTGAAAAATAAAATGGCCGATCCAATATGGCTAAAAATTCATTCAAAAACGCATTCAATTCGGGTAAAAGTTTGGACTCAAGAGTTTTTGGAGTCTCTTGTCACGAATATGAAGTAAACATTTGAAAAACAAAATGGCCGATCCAATATGGCTAAAAATTCATTCAAAAACGCATTCAATTCGGGTAAAAGTTTGTACTCGAGAGTTTTTGGGGTCGCTTATTACGAATCTGGAGTCAAAGTAAAAAAATTAAAAATGGAGGATCCAATACGGCTAATAATTTCCAAAACGCATTTGATTCGGGCAAAGGTTTGTACTCGAGAGTTTTTGGCATCGCTTATTACGAATCTGAAGTCAAAATTTGAAAAAAAAAGGAAAACAAAATATCTAATATCCCCCATGGAAATTTATGTATGTAAAATATATGCAGAAAATATATGCTACACACACATACACACACACACGCACACGCACGCACACACACACACACACACACACACACACACACACACACACACACACACACACACACACACACACACACACACACACACACACACATAGTGACGAAAAGTAGAACAATACGTAGATATTCGGTATATATGCACCAAATATATGACGCATATATGACCCGTACATTTGCGATATATTTTTCTAACCAAAAAAATATATGCTACGTATAAACACATGCATATATGAGGCAACATATTTTCAATCTATTTTTTTGTTAGAAAAATATATCAAAAATGTATGCGTCATATATGACTCATATATGTGTCATCTAGGCGTCATATATGACGGATACATTTTTGATACGTATTCCTGACAAGAAATATATACTGTGTATAAACACTATTACAGTTAAACTTAATAAAACTTAAAATTTAAACTTAAAAAAAACTTAACTTACAGTAAAAGTACACTATTACATATAAACACTATATACTGTACCAGTATGTACTATATATACTGTATATACTGTATCTGTATACATGTGGTATATATGCAGGGTAAATGCTACAATATCATGGATATATGATACATTGATATACAGTAATACCACGCATATACATCTCATATATAAAAAAGTTACGAAAATTAGAATTTGGCACATGTATGCACCATATATTTTCAATATATGGCATATATTTCACATATATTACAATTATTAATAAAACAAATTTGCAGTATATTTTTGCGTATATAAATTTCCATGGGGGATGGACCACTTGTATGGAAAAAACGTTTTATTTATACTAAAATAACAAAGATTTTCTTAAAATTAGGTTAATACGGAATTCATTAATTAATCCAGATGGTTACGTACAACTTTAGTAGTCGTCAGCGGAAGAATCACTTGATTCACAGTCAGTGGATTCAACTGGAAAATAGCTTGAGCTTCCCTGACTTGCTGAAATACTCGGCGCAGTTGATAACTGTACTGCTTCTGGCAGAATGATTTAATTGCTTTGCAAGGTAATTTGCGCATGCTAGAAGTATAAGGGTCGAATGTTAATAGAAGCCGTGAAAAAAGGTCTTCCATAGTTTTTACTCGGAAAGGTTTTCTGGAAAAATTTGTTCTGTACTTCTTAATGTACTTATTACTAGATTCTTGAGCGTTTAGACATTTGTCTGATTGGTAATAGTGCAAAATTTATTATTTCCGTGCCATGAATTAAAACCTTATGCACTGTAGTTGGCATATGATACCACGACGCGTCTTTCGAACTTTAAACCCTTTTTTTCCGAAATTACGTTTTCAAAGTCGGTGAGCAAAATAGCTCAAAAACTATTGCATCGATCTTCCTGAAATTTTTAGGGCTTTTTCTAGATGTAATAATATAATATTTCATCGAAGGATTTTTTTCCCGATGTATACTTCTGATTGGAGGTACGAAAAATGCCGATTTTTTGCCAAATCCAAGACTCTCGTTTTAACCACGCGCAACCTTTTTTCATTTTGATATTTTAGAAATTCCTTCGATTAATCATAGGATAAACTAATATACTAAAGAAATCTTTTTTTTTTTTTTTGAGTTTAGATAACCTGGTTCAGTTGGGCTCGGCGCAAAAGACATTTTCGAGATGTGCTTTCCAGTCATCATCTATAAATAGATTATGATTAAATATTTTTGGACAAATAAATCACAGAGTATTGTTCAGATGATACTCTTTCAAATACCTAATTTTTGTAAAAATATATCATCACGTTTTTCAAAAAATCCCAAAGATGAGTTCTTTTTGAGTATTACAACTAGGCATAACCCGTCAATTGCACATGATGATGCCTATTTTCCCAGTACGTGTTCGTTTCGTTCAACAAAAACGTTGCGAATCGGAAGTGATGATTACTCCGGATGTGGAGCAGAAATAGCTCTAGAATTTTCCACGAATATTGACAGCGAAACGGTGGAACCAAGTTACATATGTCTACATCAAATAGAATGTTCATTTGCTCCATGATCCTTGAGCAAAGTTCCACATTCGGTATTTGATCATACCGGTATGATTACCATAAATGAGAACGGAACACCCATTCTTCCTGTACTTTCAAACTCCTCGAGCCCGCAAATTCTCCAGCGAAATACCTCATATTTGGAACGCCTTCAACTCGCTGTGGAGGTGCTGGCATGCTCTCAGCCTTCGCCGAGAGAGTCCAAATGATGTAATTCAGTAGCGCGACAAACAACAGCGCAAAGTCATTTCGTCACAACCAATCAAACGCTCAATTACGCACTTGACGAGATTCCAACGAAAAAGAAAAACACTTACGTCCAAGGACACCTCCTTGGGATGCGGCAGCTATATTTTTTGTCACCGTGGATCCCCTTTTTTTTTAATCCAGGAGGTTCATTCATCGAGAAAAAACGAGGCGTGCTTCAGCGAAACGCGTCTCGAATAAATTACGTGGGCATTAAAGTAAGATGGGTTACGACAGTGGGGAAGTAGAAGAAGAGAGAAATGGCTCGAGTGAGGGAGAGTCAAGCACAGGGAGGATGGAAATGGGCGCAACTGAGAGCACGAGTCGATGGGCACAGATGATCGCTCAACAGGTATTCCACTGGCATTGTCCTCGGCTGCAGATTCATCGAGACAAGAGCTCTCCCCATCTTCTTTTTCTTCTCTTCGCTCTCTCCCATGGCCAAGTTTTTCTCCCTTGTTTCTTACCCTTTCGCCATTCTGCCCTTTTCCACTCAAAGCTATATCCTTCCTCCCCTTGAATGAATATTTGTTCCCTTTCATACGGTTTCCTTCCATTTAATTTCTCGCCAACCCCCTTTACGTCCCGTCCTTTATCCCATTATCGTCACTTTTCCTTTCTCCCTTCACCCATCACATTCTGGTTGCCATGTTTCCAACAGTTTTTTGTTTCCTCTCGCCTCAAAGCGCATTCCTTCCCCTGGGTTTCATTACGAGAGACAGCGCGACGAGCTCGGCAATGAAGGCGACGGAAATAATTAAAAATTACGCTTTGACGCAACAGAGGACTCGTGGAATCGCACGTGGGGGAGTTGCAGCTTCGTGTACTTTGAGAACAAGCTGAAGTTATCAAAGTTTACTGGAGCGCGCTACGATTATCCGTGTGGGTGTGCGTCGACGAGGAACGTACTGCCGAGAGAGACTCTTCGGAATCTAAGCTCTCGTTGGTTTAATTAAACGATCAAGAGGATTCCATGAGAATCAGAGGGATCCGAGAAGAAGCGTCCAATTCCCAACACTTTTCCTCTCGTTCCGTCGCTTTCTCGCTCGCACGCGGCACTCTTTTTCTTCCATCTGACTCGAGCAAGAAATTCAATGGAACGAGGCACCAGAGCTCCATTCGTTCCAACGTATCAATTGTCTCAGAGTAAAGACACGTGGCTGACAATGACGGGGTGTCTCCAAAGCTTTTCGGTTTTTGAAAATAACTATAAAGAGAACTTTTTTGTCATTGAACTCTACCCAAGTCGAAATATTCATCCTATTTTAAATACCTTTGATCCTATGTCAGCCTCACTTGAGTCTGTTTACTGCTAGAAGTCCTACTATGGGTCCTAACATGCTCTTTCTTTGCTGCTCACCTCCTGCATAGGCCCTTATTCTCCTACCTAACCTAACTGAAGTCGTTGCAGCTCGTCTTTTGCTGCTAGAAGTCCTACTATGGGTCCTAACATGCTCTTCCTTTGCTGCTTACCTCCTGCGTAGGCCCTTATACTCCTACCTAACCAAGCTGAAGTCGTTGCAGCTCCTCTTTTGCTGCTAGGAGTCCTACTATGGGTCCTAACATGCTCTTTCTTTGCTGCTCACCTCCTGCATAGGCCCTTATACTCCTACCTAACCTAGCTGAAGTCGTTGCAACTCCTCTTTTGCTGCTAGAAGTCCTACTATGGGTCCTAACATGCTCTTACTTTGCTACTTACCTCCTGCATAGGCCCTTATACTCTTACCTAACCTAGCTGAAGTCGTTGCAGCTCCTCTTTTGATTGCGTTTGGACCTATCGCGCATTTGGCTGTTTCGACGAAACAAGGGTGGGGATGGTCGCATTCGAAAGAGCGGGTCTGATAGTTTTCAGTAACTGTCATGCGTTGGACTAGGTAGGATCGCACGTTCGCCGTAGAGGCCTACTATTCCAATGGCCTTTCCATTATCTCCACCCAGCGAACCTTTCGCATTCGCTTCAAACTTGCCCCTACAGCTCCAGCAACTCTCCAAAGTGGAAGAAATGAATCTTGGGCAAACAGTTACAATATTTTTGATAGGAATTGCCCTCATCTATGCATGTATACGCGGATCCCTATAGCAGACACGCATGCATACGTGTAGGTACTAGTATACGTGTGTTGGTATATGCTTAGGCATGTATAAGTGCGGGTATATACGTGTGCCTATGCATGCGCGTATTCAGGCATATGTATCTTTATATGCGTAATAGAGTGTATGCGTGTGCGTGTATACGTGTGCCACTCGACGACCTCCTTAGCGCCTGCAAGTGGAGAAAAGGGAAATTTGTTCCCGTTCTAGGTGTTAAGTAGGAGCTCATTTTATATTGAATGCGAAGCCACTTTACTACCTTTATCTCCTACCACTGTGAGGATCTGGAAGGGCACAATAGGCTGAAAATTTCGACTCTGGTAAATTTCCCATTGAACGATGATCGGCCAGCCTCCAATGGGTGTCCACCCCCCCGGCAATGTTCCATAATCAAGCTCCGAGCCAAGTGGCGATCTGCCTTCGTCCAACACTCGCATTCACCGGACACCACTATCAGATAATAATGAACCCGCAGGAAAATAATCCCAGACGCAATATTCAACGCGCCTCGTAATATCAACGAATCAAAAATCATAAAAACGACTGAGTAGGCTTCGCGTACAATTACAGGTTACTCGTCACTCGCGGAATGTTGGGAGCGTGGCAAATTTATAACGGATAAACGGATAACGTGTTATGATCGAGGTGGCCTCGTTCGACGTAGGTGGACTTACGCGGAGCTCGAGGTAACCGCAGAGCGCAATTACGATGCCGCGAGCAAATAGGAGAGAAGAGATCATAGATGGATACACTGAGAAGACAATATATTCCTATGTACCAGGATTTGTTAACTATTGATAAATGGTAAAGCTGGATATGGCGATATAAATATCTTCATACAGTTCATGAATCATTCAATTGAACCTCTGAATTGTCACAAGTAAAGAGTTGGGAACAGTTAAGAAATTGGTACTTTAATGGGACATACCCTTTCTTAACAGCTAATAGATATACTATAAACACTTTTTTCCCATAACTGAGGCGTTTATTCAATGAGATCAGTGGAAAAGTTGTCCCAGATGTAAAGGAAGGTTGAGTAAACGACATTTTACATTCGCACAAATCAAGATTCGTGTATAGTGACCAAGTGAATATTTGGACAAAGTCATTCGTTGATTGTCAGCAGATGAATGTGCAGTTGAATCAATGTAGCACTATAGTGCTAGTGGGAAAGTGTACAAGGAACAACTCTCATGGAATATTATAGTTGTGCCTTGCTACTTGTCCTCTATAAGTAGCAAATCCGTTAAGGTCTTAGGCCACAGTAACGGATATAAAATCATGTGCGGATTTGACAATTTTTTTTCGTATAAAAAAGTGGTTGACTCATAAAATTAATTACACATCCATTTGGTATGAATATCAAGCTGTTAGAAAATGTATATTTTTTCTCGATGTACAAAATCACCGACTACTCGAAACTTCTCGAAACAGCTTTTTTCCAATTGGTGTGACAAATAACTTCAACAATTTTCACTCGATTTACTTTGAATTTAAAAGTTATGTTCCGCATTGCATTTCGCAAAGAAGTACGTACGGAATTTCTGTTTAATCGAAAGCTTTTCATTTTATGAGCAGTTATAACGAAATTTTTCACTGAAAATTAATTTCCTAAGGGGAGATATACACCTAGATTCACCTACATTTACACCTACATTCCGTCGACTGTAGAAGACCGATACTATGGGCCTGGTATCGATGATTCCGTGTAAGTTGACAAATTTCATGGTTTATTCATTCCCAAATTTTCAAATGCGTTTTTCTCAACATCACGTTTTTCAAATCGGTACCCAAAATTTCTCGAAAACTAATAAACCGATTGCCTCGAGATTTTTTGTGGTTATTGTATACACCATTATCTAGTACATGTCATAGGATTTCTTTTTCCGTTACTTAGTTTTTGTTTTATAGGCAAAATAATCACTAATTTTTTGCCCAAAAATCACTATTTATGTTCAAACATCCGCTATTTTGTCATAAATCGATATTTTCAAAATCGGCTACAAGTACTAGATTATAGTATCTAATTTAATAATCTTTTTGGTTTTTTTTCAGACGATTTTTGAAGAAACGCCAGTGGATACCGCATATGCAGATTTTTTTACGACGCCCCAAAGATCATACAATATCCATGTATATTTTTGATATTTTTAAATAAAGAAAATTAAACATATTTTTGAATGTATATACTTTTAGATAATTAAAACCCCAATCCGAAATTTCAAATAGTTTTCCTTGAAAAAATTCACAAAAATGACCTTTCCCGACTCCTAGGTGTATATCTCCCTTTAAGTTCAAATACCTATAACTTTTGAATAAAACAATATTTTTTAAATTCCGTACGTACTTCTCTAGGTATTCTAATGTAGATTGACGAGAATGTTTGTTTTTTGTTCTAGGTAAGAAATTGTGGATGCTAAATGTCACGCCATGGAGCGCCTAACAAAAAGATAACAAAAGAAAATATCAGTAGTCCGCCATTTTGTACATCGAAAAAAAAATATATATTTTCTAACAGCTTGATATTCATACTAAATAGATATGTAATTAATTTGACGAGTGAATCACTTTTTCAGACGAACAAAAATTGTTAAGTTCGCACATAATTTTATACCCTTTACTGTGGCCTAACCCCTTAATAGAAATAAGAATGATTAAATAAATCATCCTGTTCAACGAAATACTATGGCTAAAAAATGTTGTCATGAGAACCCGAATGATTCTCAACGACTAACCAATTTCGTAACAGTTAATAAATATTCGAATAAAAGTGCCAACTAAATGTATTTCTTTACTATAATTAAACTGTTTTCCCAGTGTAGATAAAGGAAACCGGAGAGCGAGAGAGACAGATAGAACCGTCCAATGGACAGAGACTAATCCTCGTGCACTGTTGGATCTTGCGATTATTCCAGCTCGCCGTCCAGTGGAACAGCCAAGTGTTTCATCATGCAATTCCGAGGAGAAAAATTGTCTCAATTCAAGGCGTTTCAAACTCTTGCTCCAGTGTCACGAAGATCGAGCAGCTATTGACTCTCCCTCTGGATGTGTCACTTTGCCGATTTATGCCCACGGTCGACGTGGAAAATCAAGCACTTTTTTTTATCGCCACAACGTGAAACAGCGTGTATACGATTCATTGAGGGTGCGCGACTTTCGACGTGTGTGATTTAATCGCCACTTTCGCAATAAGTCTCGCGCGAGCAATAAGCCACGTTCAAAGCGCAGACTCGTTGCCAGACATCGCGGGGGCTAAGCGCATGCACTCGTCCAGTCCATATATGACCAGGCGGCTCGCTGTTAAGTAACTTACACTTGACCGGCCGCCAATCCAGGAAATAAACGATTAAAAAAGACGACACGATTTCGCAATCAATGCGCGTGCACTTTGGTTCGAGGCGGACGCGGAGGCAGCCGAGGGAAACAAGACTCGAATTAATAGAAGTGAGTGGAAAAATTGGAAAAATCATGCCGCTGACTAGTTGCGTTTCTTTCTTTGACAGATTCGGCGTGGGCAAAGTTTGGAAACGAACGCCGAAAGCGGTCTTGTGGAATGAATTTTTCTCGATATTTCATGTATATTTGTTTACGCTCGGCTGCACGGGGATGAAGAGAATTTACGTGGGGATTTTTGCGGTATTGATATTTTTACGAATAGCCAGAAATAGAAAAAATGTGAGGCAACTTGGAGGAAGACTGCCAGTGCGGAGCCCGGGAAAAGGTGAGGTTCGACAATTTTTAATGGATACCCAGTTGAAAGAATTGAAATTTCGTTCAGTAGCGTTTGTTCCACATATCTTCAAGTATCTTTACAAATTTTTCCACGATATTTTGTAACGAAATGGCGGCGATGAAGCTAGCTGAAGCTAGTCACTTTTTTCTAATAGTGCCCTGCTGCAGGCGATATCACATCGCCAATTCTTCACCAATTGACTTGACATAGGGTACGGTGGGGTACAGTGTGTCACTTTTTTTCTAACGATTTTTTACTCTAATCAAGGTAGTCTGATTAGAAAAAAAGGTCATAACAGATTTTATAGACCTTTGGGCGTGCAATGAAGCTCCCATATTTTTGTGCAAAAAGATTAAAAATACAAAAATAATAGGATCGAAATAAATTTGCGGCTTGGCTCATTGTTCTATGGGTGGGGTACAATGTATCGTATAGGTGGGTACAGTGTGTCAACTACTGCGAAACGTAGGGTACAACGAGGCGGTAGAAACTCTAATATTTGTCTAACATAGATAACAGATTTTTACACATAACAGTACGAACCCAAACAAAATTAGTATATCAGTATGAGTATAAAATCAGTAATATCACAGGAACGGCCCGTGACACATTGCGCTTCTTCGGAGCGTCGTCACTTCTTTGTTCCCTCATTGGGAGTCGGGGCATTGTGCCCCACATCTCGATGATACATTGTACCCCACTAGTTGAATATTTGATTATTGATCGAAATAACTATTAATTAAACTACGAATGGAAAATACACAAGTCACTGAGCTCATCGTGAATAATAAAATTATCGATTAAGACCGAAAACCCAAGCCCCGACAGAAAGTTACGTTATATTTTACATTTTTCCAACGAGTGAAAAAAAAAATTTCCACGCCTCAAATCAATTTTTAATTTTCAATAATTCTTTGCGAGCTGCTATCGACTTTGTTTTAGACCTGACGAAACCAAATGTAAATTGCGGTCCAACACAAAAAATTTCGGAATTTACGAGCGTCAAACCTCCGAAAAACCGCATCTAGCTCATAGTGCCCCGTGATACATTGTACCCCACTCTCCCCTACTGTTTTGAACTTTATAACAACATTTTAGGTCAAAGTGCGGAAGGAATTTTCGATACGCAGAAAACTTTCCCAAAAAAATCATTTTCAGCGATTTGTTTCACCGAAAAACCAATGTTTCGTTTTAAACGTGCATCATTTTTGTCAAACACCGATACTTTTTTATTTCCCTACGTATTTCGGAGCCAAATCTTATGTAGAACAAGGGTGGCGTAATTTGTAATGAAAAAGTAATGCATTATTTATTACTTTTTGAATGGGTAATGAAAAAACATTTCATTACCCACATTACATTCGGTAATGTAAAAAAATGTCATTACTCAAGACATTATATTTTGTAATGTAAACAATTTCCGTTACTCATTACATTGGATTTCGTAATGTAGAAAATGTCCATTAATCATTACATCATATTTTGTATTGTCAAAAATTTCCATTACTCATTACATTACACTTTGTAATGCGAACCATTGTCATTACAAGATGCAATGTAATGTGTAGTGACGAAAATTTCATTACACTTTACATTGTAATGGGTAAAGGAATTTTTTTACATTGTAAAGTGCAATGTGATGAGTAATGGAATTTTTTTACATTACGGAATTTAATGTAATGAGTAATGGAATTTTTTTGCATTACAAAATATAAGGTAGTGAGCAATGGAATTTGTTCACATTCCTAATTTCATGTAAAAAGTCTCCATTGGTCATTACAAGGTAATGCGAATTATTATCTGTTTCCCATCGGGTTGGATCGACCCAGTGCAAAAACCGCTGCCCCTAATTGGAAACGAATAATAATCCTCATTACATTGTAATGAGTAATGGAGATTTTTTACATTGCATTGCATTAGTAAAGTGAACAAATTCCATTACTCATTACCTTATATTTTACAATGTAAAAAAATTCCATTGCCCATAACATTACACTTTGTAATGTAAAGAAAATCCATTACTCATTAAATTACATTCTGTAATGGAAAATATTTCCATTACTCATTACATTGGACTTAGTAATGTGAAAAAAATCCATTACCCTTTAAATTGAATTTTGTAATGTAGATAATTTCCATTACCCATTACAATGGAATGTGTCAAAATTCTTTTACCCATTATAATGAGAATTTTGATGAGAAATGAAATTTTTTTACATTACAAATTCCATTGTAATGACTAATGAAAATGGTTTACATTACAAAATCCAATGTAATGAGTAATGGCAAATGTTTGCATTACAAAATGTAAAGTAATGAGTAATGAAAACACTAATACATTACAAGAAGTAATACGTTATTTGCAACCCTGTCTAGAACTCAAGTTATTTTGAATTTTCGTTCCAGGTTGAAAGTTGAAGAAGTACTTTTGCCAGCCACAGGACTCCATCAGTCAAAGATAGCTCGCTTCATCCACCTTCACTTTCATTTTGTGACAAAATCTTGTGAAAAAATTTGTAAAGATACTTGATGACATGTAGAATTAAAGCCACCAAACGGAATCTCCCCGGTATTAACTGAGTATCCATAAAAAAATTGTAGACATTAACCTTTTTTCGGGCTTCAGACTGGTAGTGTCCATTAACTCACTTTTTACGTATTCACGCTACAACAAATTCACTTCGCGATTGTTCGTTTTCGCGTGCGACTTTATTCATCGGAATTTACGACATCGAAGCCGAATGAATACAAAATAAATGAAACAAAGATGAGGAGGTGGAAAGGAATGAGGGGCCCCGACGTGGAACATTTGAATAAATAGTTTTTTTTTTCGTTCCGGGGGAAAGATGCCTGTGACGAAGAAGCCACGATACCCGCGGAATGAGAATGATATGGAAATTCGACTTTCCGAACAATGAATGGATGCATCAAAGATGCGAGGAAAAAAGGAATCTCAGTGCAGATATTCTGCCAGGGAATCAGGAAATGCGGCGTTCCTTTATCCATGCAACCATGTGCGCGTGTGTGTGTGTGTGGGTGGGTACACTATTCCGGTGACGTCACACGCATACGACACAGGTGAGCTCATTCGCGAAATCCCGCGACATCCACGTAGGCTAGGAAAAATGCGCCGTGTGCGATAAGCTCGAGCGAGTGAAGGGGTTCGGCTTCTTGAGGATCCGGGATATTCGTCACCTGCATGCTCTCACTTATTCTTCCCTCATACTTCGTACACCTACGTATTTTCCGTGTTCTACAGCCAGAAATTGGTGCAAATTTGGCCCTCCTCGTTAATTTCGGTACTGTAATTCCGGGGGAGTCGACCATAAGGGAGAAATGGCCAATACAAATGCTTCATAGAACCACGCACTAGATTTCACCTGTTACTGCGTAAAGAGCTATACCAATGTGACACTTTAAAAAAATCGATTTTTCTTTGCCTTTTTCGACGGTTTATACTTTCACGAATATCATTATCATTTATATCATTTATATCAATGTCATTGTATCGTGCAAAAATCGATAGTTAAATTTTTAAACGTGTTTTTCTCGAAATGAGATTTTTCAAATTTGCTGACATTGTAACTCAGAGCAATTATCCGATTGACTTTAAATTTAAACTGAGTACTCTTGAATATATTTACTCTACAATGACGTAGGATATTTTTGATTCGATGAAAATTGACGATTTGGCATTGAAAGAAAAGACCATTTTATAGGGAAGAACAAATATTTTTTTTTTCACAACTACGCCATTTTGGTAGACGTTGATATCTTTCGAAAATCCTACGTCATTGTACAGGAAATACCTTCCAGTTTAACGAATTTTTTTTCCTTTTTCGGTTTCAGCTACTCAATCGGCCGGAGTCATGTCGGAATCATGCCCGAAAAGATTATGTAATGTAGGTCAAATATAGCCAAATATATTCTTAATTTTCGGAAACATTTAATTGAGTACTTTTCTTCCAAAAAAATTTCGTCGTTCACACTGGTATAGCCCCTTAATTCGCTTCGTGTCGTGCGCAGGTGTAAGTCTACGAGCAAAAGTTTGGCAAAAAAATGTTAAGTAAGTAAAATCCTTTTTAATTGTTCTGTCTACTGCTGATTTTTTTGAAGGTTTCATGTTTTATATTGTGGTGATGCTATTTTGTAAAAGTAATGGTTACTTTTGTATTTCTTGAATAGTTCACGAACATTGCTTTGTTATAACCTCAAAATTTCGCATGTATTGTTTCTAATTGTTTACATTTTAGATGTGGCCGTCACTCCCGGGAGATTAGGAGAGATGGCCGCGTACAGTCGGTGTATGATGGCCATAGTATTAGTTGCAACGTGTTCAAGAAATTCATTTTGTCTACATTTGTTTTAGATGCCTAATAAGTACAAGGGAGAAGCATTTGCTCTACGAGGGAACTGGACTCAATAATCGTTAAAAGCAGCTATCAGTGTTGTAACAAATGTTGAATTGTCGGTTCGTGCGGCCACTATAGCGCTACGACCTACAAAATACCTCGGAAGGCCTTAGAAAGACGATATAAGAACCATGTCAAAAAATGTTGCGGAGAAAATTATCATGAAACTCGTCTCATCGAAGACAGGCTTCAGTGGATAGTGTGCCAACTTTGAGTACACAAAAATTCGACTGATTTCGATTATAAGTGTCCTAGATGTGGCTAAGAGAAAAAAATAAGAATCAAAACATAAAACCAAAGAGAAAACATAATGCTGGGTAACTGGCCCTCTCATTTATATTCCTAAGGCCATCACACCCGGAGACTCCGGGAGAGATAGCCAATCGTGATATTAAAAAAATTGTAATTTCAAGGTTAATCTCATAGGACCTTGTTTTAATTTCGTAAATTATTTCAAAGTTAATTGTTCAAAGTTTAATTACATATGAAGATAAGTTCAGAAACGTCTGTACTTTAATCTTGACGGATCCTTGGAAAAACTGTCGCCAACTACTCTGGACTTATCCTATATTATTTTTCCAAAATTGATCACTCATCAATGCCAATCACACAGCCCAAATGTTTATTCATACATCGCTGTCTCAAATGCTTCCAGATTTTTTATATTCACTCTTTAGTTGGCCATACGTCAATGTATTTCCGGTGTCTTTATTCTTCAATTTAGTCACCGATAGTTTTTTGGCATCAATTATAGGCTTACACCTATTCAACATTTTCGAAAAAATCGATTTTTGGTTTTCTACGGATCCTGAAGATATAACGCTTGAAAGATAATATCTGAAAATTTCAAGTCGGTCCGTTCAATATTGAAGCGGTTTTGGGCGTTCATCGGTAGCTTTCCCGAACCGGCGAACTTTAAAAGCGTTTTTTCTCAAAATGACTTTTTCAAAATCGGCTATCGGAACGAAGGAATTTTTTTTTTCGATGCATAGTTTTTCTTCATTATCAACGAAAATAGAGCGTTTTTTTACCGAACATCGATACTTCCACTTTGGCCTGTGGAATTTTTTTTTTAAATCGATATTTTGTTAACTCCGTCCGAGCACTCGATAATTTCGTGCAAAAACTAAATGCGTTTCAATACGAAAATTGTAAAAGATACTGAAAACTATACTCATCAATGTAGAAAAAAAAAAATTTGAATCTATTTCCCAAAACAAAAAATCCCGAAAATTCCTCCTTTTTCGATCATAAGGTGGGTGTAACCCGTTATATCAATAATAACTTCATAACTCAAACTCAAATGTTGACGCGGCTTTGCAGCTCTTACAGTAGTTCATAACAACTCGAAACCCTCGTTTTTTAAATTTTCCACTCATAGGCCCGATCTAATTGGTATCGAAAAAATTACCAGAACACTGTGCTCCCAATCATGCTTTGAGTGATTTATCGACACGAATGTAACTGCGTGATGATAAATATGTATAGCTGTTAATGTACACATACATACACACACACACATGTACATATATGTACTATAAATTTGCAAGCCCCGCGAATAAAAATTCAGAACAGGTTTGGAAAGCCTACAAAGGATCAATGAATTCGCACGAATGTGCGATATCTATAGTCGATACATTTACGTGCGTAATATTCGAATGGCAAGATTTAAAGGAGTGACATTAACTCTTCGTGCATTCACCTGATTCGTATGTACGCATGTGAACGTGTATTGGCAACTTTTATATATACGTGAGCAGCGATCATACGTTGAATATATCGCTATCTTGCAAACGAGTAACAGAAACAAACGATTACGCACACGCGTGACTTTCATCTACATACTTAACTACAGCGATAGCACGATTCAGCTATAAGTGAATATATATGTATATATATATATATATATATATATATATATATATATATATATATATATATATATATATATATATATATATATATATATATATATATATATATATATATATATATATATATATATATATATATAGGGTGACAATTATGTGAGGGCCATGTGTTTTTAAAAGTCTTGCGCAGAAATTTTGCGACTGACAAAAATATTATTTTTTTTAGTTTTTCAAGTTCTTTTCGACAACAAAATCTAGCGTTTTTGGTAATGAGTAGTATATGTCATAAAAAATTGAGCATTGAGGGAAAAAAATGAAAATTCCATTTCAAGCATGGCGGAATGAAGATAAATAAATTCCGGATACGAAACACTCCTGAGAATTTTTTTTGGGTATCCCGTTATTGATAAAAAATTATCAAAGAGATATATTTTAAAGTGAACAAATGGTATTGTGTTAAATGTAAAAAATGTTTTCATGCATTTTTTTCTATTTAGAATTGAATTGTTTTCATTTTGCGGACCACGAAATGGAATTTTAATTTTTTGTGCAAAACCCATCATTTTTTTTACAAATACTACTTATAAAAAAATACGTTGTATTTTCTTTGTTGAGAACTTAGAAAAATCATTAAATATCGTATTTTTCTCAGCCGCGAAATCTCCGCGCCAGCCACTTGAAAAACATACGACCACCTCACCCTGTATATAGTGGATGGCCATGTCCTTTCTCTCTCTCTCTCTCTCTACATATATATATACGTCTATTATTGTATATCTAGCTGCGAGTGTAAATACATAAGTGCACACGCGGTTACTCCAAACGCAAATTCATTCACGCCCTGGAGGTTCCCAAACGCTCGTACGATCGTATAAAACATCTTACACATCGACCACGAACCGGACACTGCACTCTTGTACTCGTGACCGTTCGCATACGCGCCGATAGCGTTTCCACTTAACGCAATTGATACAACGCCGCACGAAACGTGCTCTATGCAGCATTCGGCCAACAGTGTTAAATCCAAAGCCACTTCGACATTCCGCGAAAATAAGTACTTTTTCACTAGTCAAATAAACATTTGTCGGAGATTTTTTTTAAAATATCGCGGTCTTTGAAAGAAAGAAAAAACATAAGGAATAAGGCAAACTATGTAAAAAGGAGAAAGCGAAAAAGTGGAGTGATCTAGGTATTTGGTTGAATTGTTTGATACATTAGAAATTTGTGTGAAGAGGAATATTCCGAGGAAACATTTTGCTTGTGATTTATAACAATCGAATTGAAGCAAAGTATAGTATAGGCAAGGAGAGTGAACAGTAAATATTTTACGGGAAAGGTAATATTTGAGATATTAAAATGATTTTTTTAAATATTGTCCTCCCTAATATATATATATGGCACAATGTTGAGCTCTATTTTTTCCCTTTTTCTCACCATCCAATTATCTACTTTAAAGAAAAAAAAGGTTGCGAAAGCTGCGAGCAGTCAAAAAAATTTAAAGGTCGCTCAACGCTCCCAAAAATTCAAACTTTCATTAAGAAATCGATTTTTCTCCGTCCTCTTCTCACCAATGAATTTTACGCTTGATCATTTTTAAATCAACCTCGCGAAAGCTCGAGCCAGCTTAGAAATATTCAGTGGTCCCCCAGGTTTTCGAAATTCAGAATTTCCGCCAAAAAATAAATCCCGCCTGCACTATAATTCTTTGCAGCATAACAACAAAATAAACAGCGAAGTGTTACATTTTCAGAATAATTAATTATCATAATTTGCAATAAACACCAATTAGACGATATGTGTTATTATGTATTATTATATATTATTGTATTATAGCGTCGCTCGTCACAGAGTACAGCTACGATTAATTAGCAGTTTGTTTAATGAGATCAACTGTGAGATGCATCACGATGCACGATAAACATCTGCCATTTTAGTTTTACGAATAAAACGACCTATAGTTTTGTTCACGGACAAGTGCTTTGAAGAATTATTTTCGGAGAACAAATATTATAATTCTTCGGTTAGAAGTGTGAGGTAAATTTGAAAAATCAGTTTCTAAAGACAAAAGGATTAATTCTTTTGAACATTTTACAAAGCGTCAAATTTATGAGTGAGAAGAGTAAAAAAAATATCGAAAATTGGACATCTCGAAGCTCTTGAGCGAGTACTAAATATTCCTGGCGGGTAGAGCTTTCGCGAAGTTAATTTAAAAAATTATTTTCTGTGAAAAGTGTAATTTTCAATGAAAAGCCAAGCAAGTTTCCTAGAAACGTGCACAACATTGTCAAACCCTAGAAATACTACTTTTCTCAAGATTGTGCTTAAAAAAACCATATTACTAGTATAATAAAAAGTTGGAATCACGATTACATAAAAGTACAACGTATGTATCATTGGGAATGCTGTGCAACGACTTGACGTAATCCAATAGACCAAACAAATTCACAATTCATGGGTGAAAGTAGACGAAAAAATTGTCTTTTTAATGAAAATTCGAACTTTGGGAGGCTTGATTGAGGGACCTCTAAATATATTTTCACTGCCCGCAGCTTCCGCGACAATTTCTCGCTTTCTTTAAAGAAGATCATTGGATGGTGGGAAAAAGAAAAAAAAATAGAGCTCAAAATTGAGCCACCCTTATATATATATATATATATATATATACATATATATATATATATATATATATATATATATATATATATATATTATATATATATATATATATATATATATATATACACACACACATATACACACATACATATGTATATATATTTAAGCGAATCGCGAATTTTGATATCGCGATATCAAAATTCGCGGAATGGTAACACTAATAAAATGTTTTTCTCAAAAATGTTTTCTAAAAAATGTTTTTCTCAAAAAACATTTTTTTCAATGTTAATCAAATGGGAAACCTTCAATTTTGATTCGCAACCTCCAAATATTTTTTGACAACACCCCCCTTTCACGAAACTTCGTTTTTAGGTACCAACTAAAGGTTTTCGGGCACGATGGGTCAGAAAAAAAAAGTTACCCTGAAACCAATCACCCTAATATATATATATATATATATATATATATCCAATCACCCTAATATATATATATATATATATATATTAGGGTGATTGGTTTCAGGGTAACTTTTTTTCTGACCCATCTTGCCCGAAAACCGTTAGTTGGTACCCAAACACGAAGTTTCGTGAAAGGGGGGTGTTGTCAAAAAATATTCAGAGGTCGCGAATCAAAATTGAAGGTTTCCCATTTGATTAACATTGAAAAAAATGTTTTTCTCATTATTAGTGTTACCATTCCGCGAATTTTGATATCGCGATATTTTCCAAGTGGGTTCTCATAGGAAATATGACACTTTACAATAAAGTTCATTGAGCCATGTCCGTAAATTCAACCGTTTCAGCGGTTACATTATTGCAAGTGAATATTGTATGAAAATATCTATTCAGACGGCTGTAACGCCTAAGCTATTAGATATATGGAAAAAAATTCAAATGAGAACTATGTAGAGAAAGTAATTTGCTACAAAAAAGTCTTATAAGCCGAGCCCGTAAATTCAACTCTTTCTCAGCTATAGGTGGATGAAGTAAAATAAATAGATTTTTTTTAAACAAAACAATATCTATTTATTTTACTTCATCCACCTATAGCTGAGAAAGAGTTGAATTTTCGGGCTCGGCTTATAAGACTTTTTTTGTAGAAAATTACTTTCTCTACAAAGTTCTCATCTGAATTTTTTTCGATATATCTAATAGCTTAGGCGTTACAGCCGTTTGAATAGATATTTTGCACAATATTCCCTTGAAATAATGATGCCGCTGAAACGGTTTAATTTACGGCCATGGCTCAATGAACTTTATTGTGGATTATCATATTTCCTATGAGAACCCACTTGGAAAATATCGCGATATCAAAATTCGCGGAAGGGTAACACTAATAATGGGAAAACATTTTTTTTCAATGTTAATCAAATGGAAAAACTTCAATTTTGATTCGCGACCTCTAAATATTTTTTGACAACAGCCGCCTTTCACGAAAGTTCGTTTTTGGGTACCAACTAAAGGTTTTCGGGCACGATGGGTCAAAAAAAAAGTTGCCCTGAAACGAATCACCCTAATATATATATATATATATATATATATATATATATATATATATATATATATATATATATATATATAAAATAGATTTTTATATATATGCAGATCAAAATTGAAAATAAAAATACATCTGTAAGAGAAGTCATTTATATAATCACTCAATTAGCTTATTTCCTTAAAAACAACTTTTCTCTCGTATTCCGGGTATAATTCCCACGGGCTAGAAATAACTTAGCCGTGATGGTAAAAAGATTTGATGCTTACTCCTTGAAACGAATGCAGGAAGTTGGATTTATCTGTTAGTTGTAAGAAGCTGAATTCCCTTACCTGAAACATGAAAAAGGATAAATGGATTAAATTCGACGTGTTTTTTTTCCAAATTCAATTATAATTGGTATATAAGAATCATCAAAAAGTATACAAGTAGTATCCCTAAAAAAATCCGTCCCATAATTCACACGCAGTTGCAAAGAATAAATACAAATAACAACTGCCAAATAAAAGTACGTGACTCAATGAGCTAGATGAGAATTTTTTACACAAGTGATTAAGCCTTTTGTTTCAACATTCACCTCCCGTTTTCTTTTATCACCAATTTCTTGCCAACTTGGACTGACTTTTTCGTAATCGCAGTTGAACGAGTGTGTGTGTGTGTGTTTTTTTCTCTTCTCATTTCTTCCCTCCATTAGTCGCTCTCGTGGATCATTCTTTTTCTTATTTCCAATTAACCCGAGGGAACGTAGACTTTCTTGGATATCTCGAGCGAGGCGTGTGCTGCTCGGGGATCCCTCGAGATCTTTAATATCCCTCTTTTGTACATTTTTCTCCCCCCGTTCCCCAATCTTCTCGCTCGTGTTCGTTTTCCACCGTTTTATTTGTCTTGGTGAAAAAGAAAGCTTTGGCGAATCGTTTGATGCGGACATTGCACGTACAGCCCGATTTAACGTTATTATCATCGCTCGGATATTATTTTCATCGTCAGTGTCGTTGTTAAAGCCGGTGGACAAAAAGACTCGGACAGGCTCGTTGAAGAATTAGTTCATTCATTTAAGGGGCTTAAGGAGAGTAATGGGGATAGGTAAGAACGGACAGCGCGATAGGCACGTACAGAGGGGAGGGGATAGATTGGAAAACGTCAGAGAATTCCGTGGACCTTCAGGTGCAGAAATTTGTAGGGAAAGCCCCAACCGCCTACGCCATCCCTTTAGGGATTTGATAAGGATGCAGCACCTAGGGACTCCACATCGGAATCCAAATAGGTTTGGCGCTATTTCCCGATTCACGTCGTATGAGAGTCTTTTTATTTGTTGATTTTTCCAACAAAAAAAAAGTATCTTTTTGTGAACCTGTGCACAAATTTGTTGGGCAGTTTCAAGATGCACCCACATCTCTATACACTGACAGAAAAATTCTATTAACATTGACTAACCAAGACTGTTTGATTTTTAGAAATTAGAATTAACTAGATATTTCGTGGTATCTAATTTTTCCTATTGCATTCCATTATTGGAATGATTTATTTTAAATATATTTATTTATTCAAATCTAAATCTATTCAATGTCGTCCAATAATTAAATACTTTATTTAATCCTAATAAATCTGTGATTTGGTTTCATCTATTCAAAAAAACAATTTATTTGAATCCACTAAATGGATCTATTTGATTTGGTTAAAATTGAAATTAAATAGAATTTTCGTAGAATCAAGCATTTTTCTATTTGATTGAACTAATGGTCTGTCTTTATCGCAACATGTCAAAGGGGTGTGGGGGTAGAGATGGTGGAGAGAGGGAGTATATATATATATATATATACTTCCTCTCTCTCCACCCTATATATAGGTTATGTTTAAAAAATATATAGCACGTTATTCGATAAAACTCTCAATTAAGTGTTTCATTTCATTTTGAATTAATGAAATATTTTATGCGTATAAAATATTTATTTGAATCGAATCTTTGTTTATTCAATTTGAAAATATTTAATATTTAAAAAGCATAGCTGAAACAAATAAAAAATATCGTTGAAAAAAATAAGATCGTAGTAGGCCGCGAGACAAGGAAAAACCCTATTTGATTTAAAAAGATCATACTTTAATTAAATATTTGTTTTGACAGTGAAGCGATTTGTTAGGAACACGGCACATAGGAAGTTCTCATTGGGATCCAATTGGATTCTATGCTATTCCCCGATGAACATCGTTTGAGAATTCTCACCACTCAATTTTCTAACCAAATCAATTTTTAAGATATAGTTTTTAAAGCGATTGATACTGTTTTATGGCAAGATTTATAGTTTGTTGGGATCCACTTTTTTGTATATCTACACGCAGTCCTCGAGTCGTTTCGGGTTGCGTCAAGTAACATTTCAACACCATTTCTCAATAAAGCGTCAATTTTCTCGAACTACGTCAGGTTCTTGCAACTCTTTCAATTTTGAATAATATGTCAATTATATTTGAGAAGCAGGCGAACAAAACTGGACTTTTCCACACTACGTTAAACTTTTTTTTTCGAGTGCTACTTTTTCGAGTGCTAATATTTCGGGAGCTAATAAGGGTGTGGTTGAACCACACCCTTATTAGCTCCCGAAATATTTTTAATTAAACCTGGCTCCGCTTTTCCAAGCGAGGGGGCAGTTTCTAGGCACAACAAAATTGACGTAGCGTGAACGAGACCGGTTTTGTTTGCCTGCTCCTCATATATATGTAACAATCAAGCACATAATACACAAAATGCATAATTACCAAGTGTGTAATAAAAATCCATGTGCGTACACTTATTCTTTATAATAAAACACGATTATATGATATAAAACGCAGTTTTATTAATTATTTTGAAAGTCAATGTAGAACCTTACTCCTCCATTTCATATGGAAAGGTGCGAACAAAATTGTATCGACTTAGGTCGTTTCGATTTACGTCGCATATTTCGAGAACTAACATGCCGTAAGTACGAGGTCTGCTTGTCTATACGTTGTTCAGAAAAATTGACGTATATGACAAACAAAGAGATGCGATAGGATCCATCAGCATCGTATTGGATTCTGTCCGATAGTGTGGGAATCCTTCAGGATTCAAATTGGATTCGTGCATTGGATACCAATGGGAAATACCAATTCGAATCCAATATACAAGCATGACGTTACGTAGCCAATGCGATAGCTCATTGGATTACTATCAGGAAGCCAAATATGGGAATCCAATTGGATCCCTACGACAATTCCTGCACGGGTTCATCCTTGACCGCTCTCCAGCAAAACTTACAAGGAACATCCCTCAGGTGACACCCTTCGATTTTGTTGAAAGGCCATAGCCGGGTAAGTAGGGAAAAATTACCCCCGCATTTTTTCCAGCGAAATTTGGAGTATATTCTGAGGTATAAAAAAAAAAAATTCTGAAAATTTCATGCCCGTCAACGCCATGGTTTTAGAAAAATGAATTTTTTTTTACATATAAAAAAAAAAAAAATTCCGGAAACGGTACAGTGGATCGATTTGATTTTTTTCGGTACTTGTTACGATCAAACGTGTTACGAAATAAAATTATAGAACATCTTGCGAAAGATTAAGGTTTAAAAAAAATAATGTTCCTTGTTTTATTTTTTTTACTATAATCCACTTGGGGTACAATAACGATTTTTTTTTCGTATAATCATTGGGCACCTTATTAGATTATATATTTTTTTCAAAATGATCGGTTTCGTACGCCACAGTGATAAAAAAATAAACAGACTTTATTGATATATTTTAGTTATACATCTATATAACTAAAATATATCAATAAAGTGTGTTTCTTTTTTTTCACTGTGGCGTACCAAGCCGATCATTTAATCACATATCAGACTTTATTGATATATATTTTAGTTATATATCTATATAACTAAAATATATCAATAAAGTGTGTTTCTTTTTTTTCACTGTGGCGTACAAAACTGATCATTTTGAAAAAATTATATAATCTAATGAGGTGCCCAAAGATTATATGAAAAAATGTTCGCTATTGTACCCCAAATGGATTATAGTAAAAAATAATAAAACAAGGAACATTATTTTTTTTAAACCTTAATCTTTCGCAAGATGTTCTATAATTTTATTGCGCAACACGTTTGATCGGAACAAGTACCAAAAAAAAATCAAATCGATCCATTATACCGCTTCCGGAATTTTTTTTTGTTATATTTTTTAAAAAAATTATTTTTCTAAAACCATTGCGTTGACGGGCATGACGTTTTCAGAATTTTTTTTTTTTTTTATACCTCAGAATATACTCCAAATTTCGCTGGAAAAAATGCGGGGGCAATTTTTCCTTACTTACCCGGCTATGGCCTTTGGTCATGTTATAAAGCACCGAAAAGTAAGCGATACGTATTTTTTTATCGGCGGATAAACGGTTTTACGAGGTGAAACCACCCCTCAATATAGGAGTGGTTTCCTTCATTTTTTTTTCAATGTCACTATAGTGGTTTTTTCATTGCTTCGGATTAGAAGAATTTTCGTTTTTGTTTCATTAAAATCGGTGGACTCCTTGTGTGTGAAACCGCTATATTACCCCAGAGATGCCTTTTTTTCGAGGGGTGGTTTCACCCCTTAAAACCGTTTTTCCACGGATAAAAAAAATAAGTATCCCTTATTTTTCGGTGCTTTATAACATATCCAAATTTCAACAAAATCGCAGGGTGTGACCTGAGGGATGTTCCCTGTTAGACTCACCCGGAGTCATTTTCATACACTTCAAGTAGGTGAGAACATCTTGAAACTGCTCCAAACGCACGTCCCATTAATCAAGCCCCCATCGAGTTGATTTTCTTTTTCCCTTCGCGACAAGTGTCATCACCAGAACGAGATGCGCCCTTTTTTTGACGTTTATATACAAGATCTACAATCATCCGTGTTTACTGCTGGAGCCATTATAGCGCCGATGTGTGTTTAGGCTGGTGGGTAAATTGCGGGGGCGCGTTACGAGATCATACGTAGAGCGCGGGGGTGTTCCCATCTGAACAGAAATATCGAAACAGCAGTGGCAAAAGCAACGGAATCCGCGGACGCAATGCGGCCAGCAGAATTTTTTCTCTCTCTCTCTTTCTCTCTTCCTCCCCGGCGAGAAAGATGAAATGGCACTTTGCCAAAACCACGCTGCTGTGGGAGAATGGCATCTCCGGTGCTCCTCCCCCTCCGATCGTTCGTGCAATACGTAACACAAAATATCCGATGCACGACCATCTGTTTTCTCCACCGATTTCAATGGCATATCTATCTTTTTGTTTCACTTTTTTTATTTTCAGAGATCGAGAGAAACAAAACAGATGGCAATTTCGGCTCGTTGATAAATGTTTTTCGAAAAAACGTTTTCTTTAACGAATGTCCTTGACGCCAGTCAAAAACAAAGGAATCGGACGAGCCTAGACGCGATGTTTGCAAAAAAATCAATTAATGCAGAACGAAATATTAAGGCTGCCAATGAGCAGCGAAGCACATGGAGATCAAAGGAAAATAAAGTCCAATCTGCGATGCATAATTGAATTGAAAGTACACACAGTCACGCGGTAATGCCCGAGAACTAATTAGAACTGGAGTAACGACACGGTAACCTGCCAAGAGAAAGCGTCATCTGCACGAGAGATTGGGAATGTGGAAAATTGGTATGGGCGTTCCATAGTCCCTCCTGTATCGCGTGTTCGCTATATGAGATCGATTTTTAATCAGGCCGGATGCGAGCCTTTCAATTAAAAACGAACAAAAGGTATTTGGCGAACGTGCGATACGGGCCTGTACATCACTACGTTCCACCGTAGCGAAAATTCGCGAATTGCAAATTCCTCATCGGAAGAAGCGCCATTGAAGTACAATTAAAATCGATATCGTCTTGCCGATTTATAGGATTACAGCTAGCCCGGATAGGAGATTTAAAAAAAATGAAAAAAATTCCATCCAATGGCTCCGCTTGAAAAAATAATCGCAACGTTCCCATTTCGCCATTGGTGCCCGTACATTTTATCATGGAATTATCTCCCATGTTGCAAAGACACCGACTGACGGTAACCCTAATCCGTTCACGACCCTTGTTTGCTCGGTTGCATCGCAATCCACCAAAAAATCGATCGCTGCGCAAAAGTGGTTGGAGGGTCTCGTCTAACATTTCAACTCGCTCGTAATTGCAGTCTCGCGAATGTTTCCCCTGATTTATCGGATTCCCACAGAATCCGTAAATCCCACGGGCATGGGGTCTGGAAAATCAACGGCGCGAGGCTAGAGCATGGTTCGAAGTTCTACGTGACGACAAGACTAATACTCCGGATGGCCGTTGCCTTTCCAGGTGTCTCGTTTTCGCGGGTGATCACCCTGGGGACCGTGTACCCACGTGACAACGCGACGAGAACTAATTAGGTCCTCATTGATCGGCAGTGCTCGAACTTTGCTGCGTTGAGCTGGAAAATGTCGGGGAAACGTGGAGGAGGCGGAGCTTTTCTCGTCTTCGCTGCTGAGATTCCAGATAGTGCAGGACGATCGGTAATCAGTAGCTGTGTGTCTATATTGGAAATGGTTGTTTCCAATATCAGCACAATGTGGCTGCTTTGAGGAAGGTTCTCGAAATTACCTTTATCTAAATATGCCTACATTTCTCTGATGCATGATGATTCCAAATCATCTTGCCTCTTATCAATACGAGAGTAAGGTACCTAAGGGTAATAAGGCCTGTTGGCCAATAAGGCCTAACGAACGAATATCGTATTTTGAATCAGCGGTGTCGCTCAAGACCGAGGGGAAACGTAACTCAACACGGCCTAGCCACAAGCTAGTAAAGTGATGTTTCGAATCGCCATTAGTTAGCCGTCTTAGCGATTGACTACCCAAGTCTTGTAACGCTTTGGTCCTCTAATGATTGAATACAAAAAATTAGGTGGTGACTACCCGTGCGGAAAATTGACAGGGCATCCCTCATAAAAATAAGGGCCTTTAAGGGCTTATTTGAGGCTTTCCTTATCAGAGAAGCCTCAAATAAGCCCTTGAAGGCCCCTATATGGCAATCCCGACAGGGGTTGGCATAATAAGGGCCTTTGCGGGTTCTATTATGGCAATATAGGACCCGCAAACCTGGCCCCATTGCCACAATAGGGCCAGGTTTGGGCATTATAGGAAACGGACCAGTATACGTAGCTTGGACTAAATCGTTTGTGGTATTTTAATTAATACGAAATTTAGTAATTCGAATACTCAATTATTCGATATTATGTAAAAATAGGATAAAAACGTGAGGGCATTAAATATTATTATACATTACACTTACGAATCCTTCAAAAAATTACATATTATTCTCATTGCTTTATTCACTCATGGAGTGATGCCAGCGCGTATGTTGGAACAATCCCATTCGGTTTTTTAAAAACATTTTTACAATGACTATTTTTCGCCGAATACTTTCCATATGAAAAATTATTTCTTCCGAAGATTTTGATGATATTTTCCACTAATGAACGTTACTCGATTGTGTAGGATAAGTCAATAGATTGGTTTTCGTTTTCCAGATATTACCTTCCAACAAAAAAGATTTGAGACATTGATTGGATCCGAATTTTTTTCTAATTTCTACTATAGGGGCAGCGTGCGTAGCTATGAATAGGTAGGTACTAGGTTTAATACCCATATAGGTGAAATATTTTCTTCGAAAAAAATCATTCCGAAAGGCTAGAGCATGACGAATTACGATACAAAATCGTTGTGGTAAACTCTCAATTAAGTGCTTAATTTCATTTTGGATTTATAAAATATTTTATACACGTAGTACACTTAGATTTACAGTGTACATTGTAAGCAAATAAATACTTATTTGAATCGAATCTTTACGTATTCGATTTGAATATATTTGATTTTTAAAAATAATAGCTGAAACGAATAAAAAATTATCTTTGAAACAAATAAGATCGTATTAGGCCGTGAGACAAGGAAAAAACCTATCTCATTTAAATAGATCCTATTTGAATTAAAAAAAAAAAAATTGGCAGTATATCGTGACCTTATATAAATGGACACATATACCCAGAAGCACATGCATTTACACACACGTGAGCCATTGACAGCGATAACTTATGGGCACACCATGGTTTACATGAGGCGTCTATCAGGCATCCTTGAAGGCCCTCATTATTCTGCCTTTAATGGCCCGCAGTAGCAAAGTGTGACCGGCCACTAAGGGCCCATGTGAGGCTACCCGATTATGGCCCTATTAAAGTTAGGGAAATTCTATATGGGCCCGACCAAAGTCCTAGTTCAATTTCCCCACGGGTAGAAAGAAAGATATATGTCACGGCTGTATTATATTTCTGATGTAGCCTTGGCCTAGTTTTTTCAGCTAGCGACTGGGAACAAAAAATTAGGTGGCGATTAGTTTTTTTAAAAATTGCGGCTATATATTTATATTTACGTGATTTTTTTGCACATTATTTACATCATTGGACTCTTTTATAATATTCTTCGTTGTTCATTAATTAGGGTTATGATATTTGCGCTGTGAATATATTAATGGTTCAATTTGAAATTATCTCAGACAAAAGCTTACGCCGTAACGTGGTTTCGATCCCGGAACCTCTGGGTGATGAGTTGTGAGGTTGTCCACTGAGCCAGTTCTACTAGTTTAATTTCTGAATTTACTTATCGTCTACATATGTTACACTCCACTGTGTCAGATTATTGAAAAATCGGTGGATTAAGGAATGTAAATAACATTATCGGATCAATGACTCAATTGCGTTAGCATTGAGGGCGATAATCGCATAGAATTACATAACCTTAAATTGTTTTTGTCCGATCATTTATTCCGGCTAGTGCGGCCGCAGTTGGGAAGTGGATAACCACACTTTTGTCAATTGTGCCCAAAATCAGCTGGACAATGACTAGACAAGGGCTGGATAACAAAACATTTACAATATTACTAGCTCATAGAGAGCCAACCATTGGTCAGTTCGTATGACCTCAATTGGGCGAGCCAGTTACTAGGTCGTAACTCAGATAGGCTAGAACAATTTCTACTCGAGAGGGCTACACACGCAGGCGCATAACGCACGAAGATGTCGCTACAAGCTGGCGCATGCGCGATAAGCCGCTCCCCGCCACCAATGTCGTGTTCGTTGGGTCTCATTATTTTGATTCTAACAAGTGCGCATGCACATAATGATGCGCAGTTGCGAGTTGCGCATCATTATGCGCATGCGCACTTGTTCACATCAAAATGATGAGACCCAACGAACACGACCAATGCTGCATCATACATTGTGAGGGACCGCCGCGCGGCGCGAATAATGAGAATCGTTCCGGATCAATCGTAAGTATTTCTTGTAATATTACACTTAGCTATATAAATTTGCTGTCCATTCCTCTCTTATTTCATGATTCTATGGTCTCAAATATTTGAATGAGCTATCGTGGTCTAAATATTTTTCATTTTGATTTTTCTACAGACGTAGTCGACGGGTATCCAGGCCTACCAAATGTAGCCATTGGCCTTATTATCCTCTCTCTCTTCTTGTAACAAGGTTCGTTGCCTTTTAATGGATCTTTTATTACTTTTAAGATGCTACAAATGTAAATGAGGTGTGAATTTGGTTTCTAATTGATTAATCTCCATTTTTAGTGCCTACGGGAAGCTTTTACCGTATGGTTCATGGTATTTCGAGTTCGGACGACGATGAAGACAATGTGCCGCTCACTCGGCTCAGAGCGGCATTTCGGCAACTTATGCCCTCACCCGTTAAAGTTACAGAAAAAAACCACGGTTAGGCGAAAAGCCATAAATTATAGAGGAACTCCGGTCACGGAGGCTCTATTGAATAAAAATAATGAAAATGAGAAAAAAAATAAAAAGACATCCACCACCAAAAGCAACCGTGGTTCACAAAAGCAAGCGAGTTGGTACGTCATAGCTGTGCAGAGGGCAGGGCAGCTGACATGATACAGTGCACGAAATGCAGAAAGTGGTACCATGAGGAGTGCGTCGGTTTGTCGCTTGAAGATACCGCTGAGTTTAAGCGCCCTGATGGCTGTTAAATGTCCGATTGTATAGTTTTTATGCGTTTCTAAAATGTAATTTGTGCATTTTTATGATTGTTGATCGGAAATACCAAATGTATGACATGTAGATTAATAAATACGGGAAAGCCGTAGACCTTATTATCCTACGATAGTATAATAAGGACTATTGGCGAGGTTTTAAAAAACATTTTATTTCGTTTTTGCTTATGGTGGAAATTGCCATTTTTTGTTTATATTTTATAATAATTGATATAAAAGTTCGATTATCATTTAAAACCGTTGGTTAATTTAAACATTGTTCATTTTTATCCCAAATCTCGCTGAGCTAGGCCTTATTACCCGCAGGTACCTCATGTCAAAACAAGACATGGCTGAGGTTAATGACACCGGTATCCATGATTGCCTAAAGTTTCTATACTTTGCACAAATCTAGGCTTGCAAATTTGCATTTGTTTGGGTGTATGGCATATGTTTGGATTTAACATAACCAGAAGTGCCTTGGGTACACATGTTCTTTGAAGATCTTGTTTTCATAGCAGGCTATGAATTAATAGCGTTGATCGTTATCGATGAATATCTGAACTGATAACGAGGCAAGTATCGACTCGTCACTTGCGGGCCATTACCTACGCACTAAGAGTTATTTGGCTTCAGGAACAAGCTCACACAAATTAAATTTACGAACAAGGCAGAGAAGTTTATTTTGGGCAGACTTGGACGAGGTTTAATAATCACGACAAATGGAGCTGGTGTTCCATTTGGAGCATGGTGACCGAGGGACCTGTCTATTTGTATTTAGATGTAGCAATGAGGGTAGGAGGCTCAGAAAGAACAGAAAGCAAGAAGTTAAGCGCATTTGCCATGGGAACGTTATCCAATTTCTTTATATGTACTTATGTATATAAATATATGAGTGTGTATGCGTATACAGACAGCCGGTATTCGCAGAGGAAAAAAGTAAAAAGAAAAACCAGTTCGTGAGACGGCGAAGTGGAAAGCGAAGAACGAAGTTTCCGGTGACGCGGAGTTGCAAGTTTCAAGCACATCCCATCGTCTTTACCGTCACTTTCAACATGTTGCAAGTTGCAGAAACTTGGTCCCAATTGAGCCTGGTTGTAAATATCGACACTGTTCTCGTTACGGGGCTACTTTAAGTTAGACAGCGCGGGAATCAGCGGCGCCACGTACTCACACAGATCGAGGCTGGGCATTACAGTCTGCACAGCTGGCCCTGCACCAAGTATGGGTAACGGGATAGACTCGGCGCTTCCCCCACCACCTTCGTAGCCGCTGACGCGATAGGCTCAGCGCTTCCCCCACCACCTTCGTGGCCGGTGACGCGTGACGCGATAGGCTCAGTGCTTCCCCCACCACCTTCGTAGCCGGTGACGCGTGACGCGATAGGTCCCGCGCTGCCCCCCACCACCGTTGTAGCAGGTGACACGATAGGCTCAGCGCTCCAAGGTGGGGGATAGTTTGCTTAAATCGGAGTTCGACCGTAGAACGAGGCCCTAGTGTCAACCGAGCATACGCGAGCTGGAAATATAACTCGATTTTGCCGAGTTAAATCTCCCTACCTTCAGAAGGTCGTTCGTGTGATCTTGAATCGCTCTCGAGTCGGTCACTGGACTACAAGCCATTAGCTACAAGACCGCGTACGTTCCGTAATCGAAAACTCTTCAGCAGCGTGTTTCAAAGTTTCCCAGAATTTCCTGCCACGAACGTTTAACCCTCGAATCTTCATCGGACGTGATACGACAGTGATCCGTCCATACTGCAAACTTGCATTATCAAGAAATTTCTCAACATATGAGCCCTGGACGCTTGAAATCCTTTAGCATGGATTAAGCGGATGGAAATTATTCTTCTCTCGTAAATGTTTATGTATATCCCGAGCGGGCAGAATGGAGCGGATTAAAATAACGCACGTGCCAAACGCGAATGCGGAATGCAATCCAGTTATATAATCTTTCACACGTGACAGCTTGTTCCCGCGAGATTTTCATAAAATCCTCGACCAAAAGGACTTTACACGTTTTCTATAAGTAGCCTCAACCCGGACAACATAAATTTCCCTCAAACCAACCACCGTCGCAACGTCTACAAAAACATTTCATACAATTGTGATTATCATTGTATTAGGATCAGTGACGAAACGGTAGCTCATCTTTAGCTCGTCAAAAGGCACGGAAGAACGCTTTCTCGGACACCTCCTGAGCTCGATGAACGACGCAAAAAAATACCGAAAACAGCGTGAATCAAAGACACTTTACGCGAACAAGTAACGACTGACGGAATGCTGGGAGCAATAATTGGAAAATGGCGTGTCAGTGAGATGTAGAAAGTCTTTTCTTGACGTCATTCTCTCAAGTATTATCCCGTGAGGCAGTGATGCTTTGGTATTCGAGACGTCACTGATGCATGTTTTGCTTCGGTTCTATTCCGGTCGACTCTATATTCACGTAACCGACCGTTTTAATCGCTTGGCTCGACCATTAATATGAACGCGGAGCTGAATTTAAAGCCCACCCGATCAGCTGACCACAGAGACAAACTTTCAACAAAATTCCACTCCATTTTACTGGTGAAATGGACAACATTGGAGATTTTTTTTTTTTAAATTTTAATTTTGCAACTACGATCTGTTATTGGTAATAACAATAAATAATTTTGGGTGATTTAGAGCAAATAAACGTGTGAGTCAGATGGAGACCCATTGGCGCTCCATTGGTTGTAACTATAGAGATGGCGATTTTTTTAATGATCAATTCCGATCCTATAATATTTTGAAGTAATGTTTGTTATTAATAAATACAAAATAGCTATATATGTGACTTTTATGTTACAGTAGAACCTCGATTATCCGAACCTCGATCATCCGAACCCTCAATTATCCGAACGATGGCTTAGTTTATCCGAACGCTCAATTATCCGAACGTTGGCGCGAAAGATACATTGTTGCTTGCTGCCACTGCCGTGAACAACAATGAGCAACCCAAGGCAACTTCTCCTTCTCGAACGGCTGCGAGACTTAGCCGCTCAAAAACGCGTTACGGCCGTTCGTCAATTAAAAATGGACGATTTTATTTTAAAAAAATATTAAAAAAGACATTCGACTTTTTTCAGGTGTTTAATATATATATATATATATATATATATATATATTAGACTGATTAAAAAAAAAAAAATTATTCTGGATTCTCGTGCTATTGTTGGGCACTAACAAAAGAAAATTTCTCTAAAAAAATGGGCGCGGTCACTGAATATTTAGAGGTGGCTATCTCGACTTTTTTGTATTTGAATTTTTTTTAACGAACGTATTGCATTTAAGCATAGTCATGGCTTCGGATTACGGATAAAAATCGGAAAAGTTTTGAGTTTGTTCTTTTACAAACATAACAGAGAAAAACTGACCATACGTCGAAGTGCACACGAAACGATGAAAGAAGTTTTCGAACAATGGAAATGTGCTGAAATTCCAACGCGTCAATTGAATAACGCAATCTCGAAATCAATAAAACACCATCTAGTCTTGAAAAAACTTTTTAAAAAATCGGGTTAAAAAGAATTTGCCGTCACAAATATCGAAGGAGCGTAAATTTAAGAGAGATTTGGACAAACTGTTCAACGTTGCACATTTTCGTTCTGCCCAAAATGTTAACGAACTTGAGAATGGCTGGGAAGAAATGTAAATGAGTTTGAAGATAATATAAGCGTCGCATTTTGAAATCCAAATATACGATTTATGAATAAAAGTTTATAATTTAATTTTTCGTAAAAAATGCGAAATGTTAATGCGTATAAATAAATCTACATGAATAACGAGAGTAGTATAGACGCCATTATTGATCTACCTGGATTTGAATTGTGAATATTGCAATCTTTTCAAATTGTTAGAGTTTATTTTTGTTACGAAAAAGCTGCTGGATGTGATTCTTATCCGTAATCCGAAGCCATGACTATGCTTAAATGCAATACGTTCGTAAAAAAAATTCAAATACAAAAAAGTCGAGATAGCCACCTCTAAAAATTGAGTGACCGCGCCCATCTTTTTAGAGAAATTTTGTTTTATCAGTGCCCAACAATAGCACGAGAATCCAGAAGGAAAATTTTTTTGCGAATCAGTCTAATATATATATATATATATATTAACACCTGATATATGTATGTACATAAAAACAGTACATACATATATATTAAAATTTGACATGTACTGTACTGTTTTTATGTAAAAAGTTGTTGTTTATGATCTCGTCCCAAAAAACCCAAAAGTCGAATACCTTTTTAAATATTTTTTTTTATAAAATCGTTCGGATAAAAAGTTCGGATAATCGAAACGTGGGTTTTTTGTATGTACCCTAAAGGTACATACATATATGTATAAAAACAGTACACACATATATGTATGTACTGTTTTTATGTAAAAAGGTGTTGTTTATGATCCCGTCCCAAATAACCCACGTTTCGATTATCCGAACTTTTGATTATCCGAACTAGTCTCCGTCCCAATTGGTTCGGATAATCGAGGTTCTACTGTATTTGGATTCAAACTAGCTCATAGAAAGACCAGTAGATACATTGGACAATTATTATTATTATGTGTGGGGAAAATTATTATTATTATTACGTGTGGAGTATTCGAGCTCAACTCAGACAACTACTTCCTTCACCATTGTTAATTATAACTCTCCATAGTGGAAAACCTCACTCCTGGTGTCAATAAAACACCCAATTTTTTTTATTCTCCCTTACACCCCTTGCCCTGCTGCGGCTTAAAAAAATCGAAAAGTCCATTCAGGCCGTTTTTTAAATTCTGAAAAATGTAAATATGTTTTAGACCTGCATTGTGCATTTTGCACCAAAGCTCAACTCGTATTTCCTTTATTTACTATTTTCTTTTCGTGAAATTTCGGATTTGGGCATGATTATTCGACAGTTTGGAAACTAGACGAGTACTTTTTTGGTCTGCATAAACTTCTCACCCGAATTGAATATTTAATCTACGACCATAGTCTTGAAGTTTTGTTTTATTTGCAAGACCAAAAAAGTACTCTCCTGATTGCCGAACTGCCGAATAATCATACCCGAAATCGAAATATGACTAAAAAAAATAGCGAATGTCGGAAGAACGAGTTAATTTTCGGTGAAAATTTCACAAAACATGTCTAAAATGTATCTACATTTTTTAAGAATTTGAAAACGGCGCAAGTGGACTTTTCGATTCTTGCAGCCGCAGAAAGGCAAGAGATGGGAGAAGAATTTAAAAAATTAGATATTTTTTTATATCCGGAGAGGGACTTTGGACTATGGAAATCTATAATCAACGATGATGAGGGAAATAGTTGTCCCACAGGTGTCGTCATCGATTTTGTTGAAACTAATATATGTTATGAAGCATTGAAATCTAAGCGACACGTATTTTTTTATCGGCGGAAAAACGGTTGTAAGGGGTGAAATCAGCCCTTATTTTTTTGCAATTACTCTCTAGTAGATTTTTCATCGTTCCGGATTAGAAGAATTTTCATTTTTGTTACATTGCGATCGGTCGACTGCTTGAGAGTGAAACTGCAATATTATCCCTTGGCATGCTTTTGTTTGAGGGCTGGTTTCACCCCTTAAAACCGTTTTCCCGCCGATAAAAAAAGACGTGTCACTTAGTTTTCAATGCTTCATAACATATTCAGTTGCACATTCAAGTTTCAACAAAATCGAAGGACGACACCTGAGGAATGCTCCTTGTGAGTTGACCTGGTATACCCTATATGTATGTGTATATATATATGTACACATGGACCAGTCCAGTTGAGTCAAATGATGGTTTGTGAATTTTATTTCCCATGAACGGCAAAAAGTGCATACGCGGTGTGTATATATATATATATATATATATATATATATATATATATATATACGAGGGTGGGGCGAAACGTTTCCGGCCTGACCAAGAAAAACGATGTTTAAACATTTTTTTTTGCTTTGTTTTTCAACATAATTTCCATCAACACTGATACATTTCTCATAACGGTGTTCTAATTTAGTTCTACCAGTTTTAAACGTAGATTCGTCAAGCTCCTCAAAATACTGATATACAGCTTCGATAACTTCTTCGTTGCTCTTAAATCTTTTTCCGCCAAGCCATTTTTTGAGGTTAGGAATCAGGTAATAGTCGCTGGGTGCTAAGTCTGGAGAGTAGGGAGGATGCGGCATCAATTCAAACTTCAATTCGTGGATTTTGGACATGGCAACAATCGACGAATGCGCTGGTGCGTTATCGTGATGAAACAAAACTTTTTTCTTCGCCAAATGAGGTCGTTTAATTCGCACCTCGTGCTTCAAACGTTGCAATCACTCTGTGTAGTATTGACCAGTGATAGTCTTACCCTTTTCAAGGTAATCAATGTATATAATTCCTCTCGCATCCCAAAAAACAGTAGCCATAACCTTGTTTGCCGATAAAATTGTTTTTGCCTTCTTTGGGGTTGGTTCCCCTTTTCCAACCCACTGTTTTGACTGTTCTTTATTTTCAGGAGTGTAGTGGTGGACCCATGTCTCATCAACAGTTATGAATCGACGCAAAAATTCGTTTGGATTACGCCTATACAGCGCCAAATTGTCGGTAGAAATGGTTTTTCGAAGCAGTTTTTGGTCGAGCGTTAGCAAACGCGGCACCCACCTTACACACAGCTTTTCCATGTTGAAATGGTTGTGCAAAATATTTCGCACACGTTCAGCTGACATCCTACAGGTCTCAGCTATATCGTGCACTTTCAACCTGCGGTCTTCCAATACTATTTTATGGATTTTTTCAATCATCTCTGAAATTGTGACTTCAACGGGCCGTCCTGAGCGAGGCTCGTCAGAGGTGCTCACACGACCCATTTTCAATTCAGAAACCCACTGCTTAATAGTTTAATATGATGGGAAGGAGTCTCCTAGTGCTGAATCCATCTCTTCTTTTATTTCTTTTGGTGTAAAACCTTTCAAATGGAAGTATTTGATGACAGCACGTTTTTGCAATTTTTCCATTTTTACGAAAACAACGGAAGCGTCTCGCGCAATGTGCTCTCAAACGCAAACTAACGTAGCGATTGGGCTGAAACTGTACATACGAGCTCGGTAGGAATGGTACTGTAGGACGCCGCTCCAAAACTAGACCTAGTGGCACCATCTCTTGGTCAGGCCGGAACCTTTTCACCCCACCCTCGTATGTATATATATATATATATATATATATATATATATATATATCATTGACTGTGATGACGTTTACAAGTACGGTGCTCTTGCCAGGTGAAAATCTGCCCGAATACCCTCGAGAGAGTTTTCCTCCGTTAGAGTATAATAATAGAGCCACTGTTGTTATTAATAAGCTATCTAAATGGGCGCTTATCTCTCATACACACCCGCGCTAGTTTGATATATGACCACAACAAAAAGGCGCATTCTACACACATTCCGTACGTTGAACAGAGCAGGAACCGCCCTTGTGACTTTCAGGCGTTCATGTGGGTGTATAAACACAACATTTTGCAAGCACCAAACATAATTCCTGCTCGCGAGCACTTTTCAAAGATAATAATCCCTCGATGACGTGCCGGGAAGTCGTGGTTCACATTCTCTTTCTCTCTCTCTCTCTCTCTCTCTCTCTCTCTCTCTCTCTCTCTCTCTTTCCCTTTCTTCACTCTTGGCACTCGTTTTTCTCTGCACTCGCACTATATTTTTACTTTACGATACTGATGCACGCCAAGTTCGCACCGCAATTCCGCAGTCGAATAATCCCGGCGAACGTATACAGTGGACGCGCACCTACTGATATTTTGAACCCGTTATATCTATATGACGTTTATTATGAGCCCATCAGGCTGTTTCGAGGACAGTCCTCAATATTTTCCTACAAAAATCGTTGATTTTGAGGACAAGGCAGTGCTTAAAAAGGCCTTTATATAAATACGCTAAAATTAATCCAAAATCATTTTAAAGGCGTGGGTTTCCACTTTATATTGAGTACGAGGACAGTCGGCTATTATGAGGACGGTCCTCGAAGTTGAATGTCTTCAAAATAGTCGTTCTATGAACGTTGGGCTTGCGATTGACGTTTTTTTCTCTCAAACCTTCTTTCGACCTCCCGGATTATTGAGTAATTTTCGGTTGCTTGTATTCACGAGGGGCGTAGAATAAAAAAAAACACTCGATATAAATACAGAATAAAAACACTCGGAATAAATACGTTTTTATCGAGAAACAAAAAGATATATATATATATATATATATATATATATATATATATATATATATATATATATGCGTAAGCATTGAATGAAATTTATCGCAGCGGCGATCGTGAAATTCGGAACGCGCTCGAACGGCCGATGGTTGAGGGTTAGCGATCGCATAAAGAACGTCGGAATAAATTTTCTTGCACGATAGAGAGATTCGAATCTCGACAATAAAATCCTCCTCGTGGCCAAAATATGCTTTAAGGAGGTTGGAGCGGTTCAGTTGAGTCAAATGACGGTTTGTGATTTTTTTTCTTCTATGAACCGCAAAATTGCATACGCGGTATGGATTTATTTTGAAGATACCAATTTTTCATAAAATATATAATTAAAGAGCAAAATTATGCATTTTTATATTTTTATTACGTGAATAAGAAAAACTTTCGTGTTACTACGAAGTTGATAAAGTATAGGATTATCGAGGATTATTGTGAAAAAACTGCGTCGGTGAATGTTTTATACAACTCAGAATGAAATTTTGAGGCATTTATAATGATGCCTTTACACTCGTACACTGCGGCCAAACGTTTGAGTACACCAGTCGAAATTTCTTGCCGCATTCAATGTTAGATAGCGGACTCGAAAATAAAGATAATCAAATTTCCGAAGCGGCGTTTTAAACAGGACAAATTTACCTTCATTTTTCCTTTTTAGAAAATTTTTTACAATTTTTTTGGGCCCGGTGCGCCTTGTTGAAAATGGCTATTTTTCAGCTTTTTTGCACGTCTGAAACTGACGGCATGACTTGTGGCGAATTTCTTCGCCCGTTTTTTTCGTGACAAACTTAAAGAGGGTATCAAAACATACATTTTCGTTTTTTAGAAAGTTTTGTACGATTTTTTTCGCCCCAGTATTGCATTTTCAACTAAAAAATACATGTTTTATATTTCAGAGAAAATGTCAAGAGGGTAAAAAGTTGCCTAGGTTCACACTGGAGTAGCCAGAATTTTTTCCCGGTACGCCATTTGCAAGAGATTATTTATTATTACCATTATTTAGTGTTAATTATCGCCGAAATACGGCAACTTCGCTGACATCAAGGTTGCGGCAGTGCTCTTCATTCGCCAGCCACGATTCGTAATCTTTTGTCAAACCTTCATGGCTCAATATTGAATATATTGATTTACCATGTCCAAGATGGTTTTTTTTCTCTAATTGTTTACAATGGTTGAGTTGGTGTTGGTCCGTTGTTAGAAACAGTTAATCTTGGTGCCAAATAGCCAAAAGAAAACTACATCACCCGTGCTGTGAATGGCCTGCCCACTTAACCCACGTAACATTACATACATTAAACTATTTTTTATCTCTGGTGTTTTGTGGTGAAAAAGTTTCAAAAAATTCATAAAAACTCAATATAGTTTGGACAACATACATACATATTATAATGGCACAAGTTTGAGCTCTATTATTTTTTCTTTTGTTCGCCATCAGATTATCTTCTGTAAAGAAAAAAAATAGCGTAAAATTCATGGGTGAGAAGTAGAGGGAAAAAAATCGATTTTTTAATGAAAATTTAAATTTTTGGGAGGCTTGAGTGATCTCTAAATATTGTTTTACCGCTTGCAGCTTTCGCATTTTTTTCTTTCTTTATAGAAGATAATTGGTTGGTAATAAAAAAGAAAAAAAATAGAGCTCAAATTTGTGCCACCCTAATATATATGTTTTTTGAATCTTGGATTGTGGCTAGACCCCCAACCTCCTTAAGGAGAGAAATACACATAAATGGTCCAAAATGACGAAAAATTTCGGGATTTTTTTTCAACGCAACTACTCGACCAATCGATTTGAAATTTGTAGGGTACTTTATTGTACATTAGATGACACGAAAAACATTTTTTTTAATCGTCAATAAGTGTTCATCAGCAGCCTGCAGCCAATTGATGCTGAACGAATTTTCCCCGCGATGTCAAACTGCAGCAGCTGTAGTTCTTTTTTATTGGAAGTAAAAGAATGAAAATCAATTACATTATATATGAAAGTACGCTGTCGATAAACCAAAAAAAAAGTTGAAAAAGTCGAATATTGTAATACTGGCGGCACTCAGAAAAAAAAGATCGAATTTTCACCGAAAATGTTCGTGTTTTTTATGCAAGAAATGTTTGTTGAATTTAATTTTTCATTGAGTATGGAGGTTTATCGACGAGGGTTTGCAATTATATGTCTCAAAACCATTGGTTGAAATGAAGCGGATAAATCGTTTTTTTTGTCGCTGCCGTAAATTTCGATAATTCCTTCAGCAACTACCGACTGCTGATGTACACTTGTTATCGATAAAAAAAATGGTTTCCATGTCTTCTAATGTACAAAAAAATGCCTTACAAATTTCAAAACGATTGGCCCAGTAGTTGCGTTGGTAAAAAAATCCCAAAATTTTTCGTTATTTTCAACCATTTATAAGTATTTTCCCCCTTAAGTTCAAACCCATTCGATTCAATTTAAAAAATTGCAGTTATGATGCATCTGTGAGTTCAAATGTTGATTTTTTTAGTGAATTTACTTTACGTATCCCCTCAGACGAGGACTCCTTACAAAGCGGGGCAGACATTTTTTAAGCTCCTTCATTCACCCGGTATTAATTTTATTCCATCATCTGATCGAACCGTGCGAAGTTACACCGAGAGACACAAACTTCGAGTGAATCAAGTGGACAATATATTGACATTTCCGATAATGTGCAGGGCATGTATTTGTGAGCATTTCAACTAAAAGTATCGCCACGAAGTCTTTTCGTTGCCTTTCGAGCAGAAACGTTTTTCTCCTTTCATCCTTCCGGTCAGAAGCCAAGCCGAGTCTGCGCAAATGACGTTTAAGCCCTGAATGCTTTATGACTTTCGAACATAAATCATGTATACACAGTCGCCTAACGAAGGGACGACTACCGAGAGCTATGATGGTTAATATGCAGTCGTCGACGAAGTATTTTCGCAATCCCTTTGACACGCGCACGTACGGATTTGCTAGCATCAGAGGAAACGAATAAAAATCACGTTTTTCGCGTTTCCATCCCCTACGTCCAGGAAAAACGGTGAAATATTATTTGTCGTTGCTGTACGGTCACTATGTGTGCTACTGTACAGAGACGCAGAGTGTTCGCAAAATTGTTTCGTCCATAATTTATAATTTGTGGAACACGCTGCCACCACGAGATACGAGGCGAAAATGAAAAATATATTGCGTCACGGTAGACCGGAGTTCATTTGAGAACTTTTCTACAATTCATCGCAAGAGACAAATTTTGAGGACTGGCATGTAGGACGAATGAAGACATGGCGAAGATTAAGGGGTCTTCTCGCTTTGGACGCTAAAAAGGTTACTTTCATGAATTTTTTTGATAGGTTTATATTATAGATATTGATATAAAAGTTGTTACACTTAAGGGGTTATATACAGTTAGAATTTTCGAAAAATCGATTTTTTATCTATTTTATTTTCGCAATGCGCATATATTTAAGTACACACACAGAAAATTTCTTGTCAATCCGGCGAATATTCTGGAAGTTACACGCACATTTTTGATGACTTTGTTTACGATATGTGAAATGCCTTTGAAAATTTAAACGCGTTTTTCTCAAATCTTTGTGTTTTAAAGTCGGTGAGCAAGATTTCTCGGAAACTGCTGAACCGATCAGTTTCAAATTTTAACGCAATCTTTTCAAGTATATTTTTTATTAATTAATCGAAGGTGTTTTCTCACCGATAAATATTTTCCATTTTATAAACAATTTGAGGCCTGAATTTTTGTCAAAAATCGATTTTTGTTTAGGAGCCGCCATTTTGTCAAAGATTATTATTTTGCTTATTCCTTCGATCAATTACAAGATGATCCATTATATTAACGAGATGTTTTTGGTTTTTTTCATTTTAGATGTTCCAGTCCGGAGATATCGTGCTCACCGCAAGACGCCTTTCTCGAAAATTGCTCCCGGAGATCGGCTACAGCAGCTTTCGAAATAATTATTTTTACAAATAAAAAATGTTAAATTACAGTTAAATGTTACCATCGTGTACAAATTTAATATGTGTAGAAATTCTTACATTAATTGATTTAAAGGTCTTCTCACGAAAAATTCTTGAAAAATTAATCTTTTTGGACCTCCTGACTGTATATAACCCCTTAATAAATACGCTTTCAAAATACATAAAAAAATGTTTTTAATGTTTTTATGTAACCCATACAAACTTTAAACGCGTTTCTCTCGAAACAACGTTTTTCGACGGCTTACTAATAAAATCTTCGAAACTACTGAACCGATCCTTGCGCTTAGCGCATATCAAGGATTTTTTTTTTTAATTTTGATTTTTACTTTTTTGCCAAAAACGGTGAAAAAACCCTTTTTTCGAAAAAAGTCCGCCATTTTGTTATTTTTTCATATATCAAAAATCGTATTATGTGCGCTATAGCCATTGACATACTGAATCTAAAACCATTTGATTTTTTTTTCGGATGATCCATCTCCGATATTTCATCAACAGCGCAGACCTACAATTTTTTTAAGACATATTTTTAACTACCATTTTCGTCTATAAATAGTGACTCAAATAAATAATTTTTTTTTATATACTTCGAAACTGTATTTATTAAATGTAACAACTTTTAAATCAATAGCTATAATATAAAGGTATCAAAAAAAAAAACATGAAAATAGCCTTTTTAGCGTCTAAAGTAAGAAGACCCCTTAAAAGTTAATTAAAATTATTAAAGTTAACATGATAATTTAAATTTAAATTAAGATTAAATTGAAAACATGTCAGATAAGAGTTGAGCACATTTTTTATTTCGAAAATGCGAAATTGACGATATACAGTATTCAAGATAGGAGTCGACCTACATGATTTTCCGGGCTAATTCGAATCGAATGGCCATTCAGATTCGACAAAGTAATTGCGCAACGATCAATCGCTATTGGCGAGCGATCTCGAGGGAATGAGTGATTTGTGCATGTCCGTGTAAAATGTGACGAGCGTATCAATGCTTGCTATTCGCTCGATTTATCGCAGCAGCCTGGCGGCGTGCTCTCGAAAATCAAATAACAATTAAATGTCCATGAAGTACGCGCTTGATGGGGGGGGGGGGAGAGTATTCCCGGTCAGCAGTACACCCGATGGCTTTAAGGGAGATAATGGACACCCGAATAAGGCTCTCGTATATAAAAGCTCGAAGGAAGCTTTTTAGGGGTCGTCCATTAATCACGTGAGGTTCAAATAAGGGGGGGGGGGGGAGGGGGTGTTGGGACATATGACGTGTATTTTTTTTGTATGTGCGCGGACAATGCCATTCAAATATGCTGACAATATATATATACACATACATATATTATTTCGTTTGTCATAATGAAATACCGCACTCTCTATAGCTTGTGCCAGACGTTTTTCAACAAAAAAATACACGTGATGTGGGGCGGGGGGAGGGGGGGGGCTGGCTAGAAACCTCACCACATATCACCATGGGGAAGTGGGGGGTTCAAAAAGTGGCCTAAAAAACCTCACGTGATGAATGGACGACCCCTTACTAACATTCTATTTTCCAAGTTGTCATTTTCTGTCAAATTTCTCTCAAGAATTCACGCCAATAAGTAATTAAATCTTGACGTCATTACTCATGATCAAATACGATTACGTTTTTTTTTTCAAGATGAAGCTTATTACCCGGGAAAAAACGCTCACGTCTGAGTGGATATGTTCATATATGTTTCAGATATTGTCACATATGTATCAGATTTGTTCATATCTGACATTTTACAGTATCACATATGATTGATCTGATCATATCCCACGACAAATATGCATATATAAGATCATATCTGATCAAATACGGTATCCGGGCTGACCATATATGAACTCATATCTGTTTATATCTGGCTAAGTACCAAGGCGAGTTGGTACCGTAAATTCGTACCTGAACATACATGATGTGATATGTGAACGTATCTGTTCGTATAAGATCATATCCGATAAAATACGGTACCAGACTCTGCTATATAGATCTCATATATGTTTTTTATCCGGTCAGGTACCAAGGCGAGTTGGCAGCGTGATATCACATCTGAACATATATGATGTGATATTTGAGCAGTTACGTTCATATGAAATTCTATCCCATCAAATACGATACCAAACCTGAAAAATATACGAAGTCTTATACACTCGTACCTTATCGTATATGCAGTTCAGTTCACATATGAAAACGTCTAGAAATATATGCAACGATATATGAGGATATTATATGAGACGATATCCGATCAGATACGGCACCTCACCTGACTGTATTGTGTGATCATGTGAGTTACTATAATATTGTTAATTATTAATACGTCAAGTGATGAGTTATTTATGAACCATGCTTGAGTGGGTGAAGGGAGAAGAAAAAGCACTGGTTTAATTAGTTTATTATTACATAAATACAAGTATATATATTATAAAACCCAAAATCGTTAGAACATAAAATCAGATCTGGTCCAACAAGATCAGATCTTGCCTGGAGATTGGATCTGGTCAGACCTGCTGCGATATGGACGGGTCTGCTCTCAAAATGATAAAAATGGCTTTGATGTGATCCTACATGGTTAGATATAAGCATACATGGTGTGTCGTGACACTACATGATCAGACTTGGCCATTTTTCTTGTCTGATCATATCTGATTCTACATATATGATTCAGATGCATTCAGATATATTCAGATATGAACTTTTTTTCCCGGGAACAATGACGAATTTAATTGAAATTCAACACAATCAAATCTGCTTCTCGTAAAATTAATTTGTCCATTAGCGCAAGTTGATTCGCCAAATTCGAATATCACTCAGATTCCAAAATCATCGTATTAGCTGGAGGTTATTCCGACACCATTTACGTGTTTTAGTGTTTGATTGGAAAATGAAATTGACGAAAATATTTACGAGCAACGATATACAATCTCCAAACTGAAATTTTCGTTTAACGAAATACGAGCAATTCCACGAATTTGTTGATCGTGTTTGGGGCACTCAAATAATCCGTGTATAATGGCCGCCCACTCGATTTTTCGTGCACCGCCAAAGGCCACCTATGGATCCGAAAATAAAACCAAGTGGAAATAAAACGAAACGAGGTATTAGCGAGCGCACGAGTGCGTTTTGTTCTCGTACCAAACGAAAGTGTAGATTAAAACGCGGAAAAACGAAACAAGGGAAGAGAGAGAGAGAGAGAGAGAGAGAGAGAGAGAGAGAGAGAGAGAGAGAGAATATGAAATGAAATTTCGTTCCCTGATGCGTGTGTCAACGCATGAAAGTCAATACGCGAACACTTGCAAATCATTTGATTTTCTCGGTTTTGGGGTGCTCTCGAACGCGTTTTCGGCGTCGGTCCAACAAATATCCGCGAGTGACGGGACAGTGGCGTTAAGGCTAGTTGTGCCATGATTTTTCGATAATAAAATATCGCTAGTATCGCTCCAGAAAAAAAAACCACCCTGAAGCTATTTCATAGTACATATAAGTTGCGATTACTTGTACAATTGGTGGTGTCATGGTTTGATTCTGTAGCTGAATAACACGAGATTGCATGAAAAGTAAATCATATTTTGGTTAGCGATAAATCTCCAGTTGTCTAGTAAGAAAAAGTGCACTTTTAAGCCCATTAAGAAGAAAGTTCGTGATCCCCAACCGCCGTTTCCCGCCGAGCATACAATTCCTCACGAGCCGTCGAGCCAGAGAAAATGTCAGGTGAAAGAGACAGAGAGATGGAGCGAGGCAGAGAGTCGAGTAATTACGCAAAGTGGCCAAAAGTTCCATCGCGCGCGAGTGCCCTGAAGCGCGATAACGAGATACTTTCAAATTGATTGTGACGCGCTAATTGCTCTCCTCTTCCCAAATCTCGTCCGTAGCCCAGAGACTTCGCTCCGTACCGCCGAGATATACAACATCGAGAATTGAAACTTTTGTAGTGCAACGATCATGGCGCGTTTCACTAAAATCTCTTCACGGCTGAATATTCAGCTAATGGAGAATTCATAACCAAAAATTCTGATGCGCCATTTGTGCACGTTCTACTTCGCGATAACGTTTCAAACCAAAAGTCTTCGATTTGGAGGACTTCACGTCCCAAAGACAACAAATTGATCATGCCAATCGGGTGTGGCGGCAGAATTCTAAGAGGCAAGCTGGAATTAGGAATATCCGTCAACCTGAAGCACCTGCGAGCTGACGGCAGGTTTTCATCAACCAGGAAAATGATTCACTGAGCAAGGGATCATGATCATTATCGTGATGGAATCAGGGCACGATTTGGTAAGCTGGAATTAGGATTATACGTCAACCTAAAGTACCTGCGAGCTGATGGCAGTTTTTCATCAACCAAGAAAATGATTCACTGCGCAAGGGATCATGAACATCATCACGATGGAGTCATGGCACAATTTGGCAAGCTAGAATTAGGACTATACGTCAACCTAAAGCACCTGCGAGCTGATGGCAGTTTTTCATCAACCACGAAAATGATTCAATGAGCAAGAGATCGTGATTGTCATCATGATGAAATCATAGCATTCGGGATCCCTGCTCTCATCGGACTTTCCAGTGAACTGGCGACATTCACGACAATCTTCAATATTAATTGAAGTTAGTTAATTGACAATTAATTTCGATGACATTAATTGTCAATTAACAATTAATGTCATCGAAAAACCGTCCATTTTTTTAGGCATTTGCTTTTCCGAATAATTGAATTGGCAGTGTCCATATAACGTAAATCACATATGCAAAGGCATCCATTTCTGATGACAGCGTGAGGCTCCGATGTCCCAGGGGCCACACATACAATGCGATGGAACAAGACCCTCGACATAATTTACATAAAACGCGCTTTGGACATTTGCCGTAATCATCCAGGTATATATGAACATATACACACACATATGCGGCACTAGCAAGTCTCTCGATGGTCGAGATTCCATGGACCCGTCGTAAATGCTTCGCCAAGCGGGTTTCTGTCGCTAAACAAATAACTTGTGTAAGCGCAGCGCTTCAGTCACTCGTCCGTTCGTCCGCTATCCATTCCAGCGGTTTCAAGGGACGATGTGTAAACCAAACGACGGCTGGAGCAATTGAAGAGAGGAGGAAGAGAGGAATAGAGAAGACCGAGAGAAACTGACGACCAAGTCTAGGGACAGGCGGAGTTTTGCTCTCCTCTTCTATCCACCATAGCAGAGTCTTCTAGGGAAGTTGAAAATTTCGCCGCAGTAGCGCAAACAGATATTTCCACTTGTATGAGTTTTTATTTGACCTTGCCGAATGACTTCATTTGATGTAATTTGTAAATGGTATTAGCGATTTTTTGACATTTCAAATCGAACAGGACAGGGATTTTGATCGATTGTACTTTCGCGATTGATTCAGAGCCACCAATTTTTTCTTGTGGCAACTTGACCGGCCTTCATTTGGTAGACAACCACTTCCGGTGGTTAGAAGACGCTAGGATCTACATTTTCAAGCCGTTGAGCCGTGTTAACATTGATCGTGGCTCTACTACTCGCGCAAATGGCGAGCCGTTATACGACCTGGATGGGTCAGCGAGTCCTTCCTGCTCGCATGTTTGATCGCCGTGTACACGTGACAGGATTCGACGGATCTCTGCTTACCTAGGAAGAGGGTCCTTTGCTATATTTTTTAAGCAAATATTCATCGCTGACTGCGCTTAATTCTGTTACGTCGATCCGCCATTCCGATTTGCCTTTTCGGTTTCTAAACACACAAGGTTATGATTGTTCGGCTCATTGAAAAAGCCGTTTTACCGACTTTCATCTATTTTTCAGCCGGAGCTTTTCTGGGATTATTGGAAATACATCACTTTAATCTACCTGTTATCGATAACGAAGGTTTTATCGGATTAAGAGCCATCTTCATTGAAGGGACGAACTCCAAAGCCTTTCGTCTACACACTTTACACAGTGAGGGAAAAAACGGACACGGCACGTCTCGTGCTTTTACGGTTCTTTGGAAGAGCTACGCGTAGCGGTTTTTCTAAGCTCGTGTGCTTGAATTAGTGTGAAAGGCTCTTCCCTTCCATTAAAAGTGGAACGTTTCTTTTAACGCTACTTCCAAGCTGCCACCCTTTTTTTCCTTGCAAACGAAGTTTAAGTTCCTCAAGGACTGGCGCGCGCCATGTTTGGCGAATTTTCCGGAATATCTAAGGTGAAAACATACGGATGAGGGTGTTAGCCGGAAAGTAAGGAGGAAAGTGTTATTAGGTATGCGATGAAAAGCCGAGAGAGTTTCAGCGGCCAAGCCGAGAGAAGGTTCGACCTCTTCTCGAGAAATTTCCATCTTCTCACGTAGGAACGAGCATATTCCACGATTCGCCTCTGGTGTATCGATCGATTTTTTTCCTTTCATCTGCCAAGTGATGAAACAGGCGAGTGCTCTTGCGAAAACGAGCCTTCGAATGTTCTCATGCACGATCATTTGGGTGCCTTCATGATTTCTCCTTTCTTCAGTGTGTCTGATAACAATCAACCGTTTTACTTCCAACGTCTCCGACAACTTGAAGACGTATGCGAGCATTTGCTAATTGGAAAGCCTCTCAGAATGTTGCGGATAATATGAACTCGTTGAAAGTCAATTAATGATTGTATTTTGATCGCATTTGTGATCTTCAGAAGGATGATGGGCATTATTACAAGTGTGCCTGAATGTATGATAATGGACGCAGGCAATTACATCAAGATCTTAAAAGTCTAAGATATAATATCATATAATAGATGATACTAGCTTGTGCCTGCAGATGAATCTGAAAATGTTCTTTGCACGCAGCCAATTCCATCAAGATCCTAAACTTCTCAGAAAATGATAGCTAATGCCTTTAGATGAGCGTGATCAGGATCTTGGGATGCACCGAATCCTAATTTAATCCTAAGAATTCAAGATCCCACAGCTGATGCCTTTATAAATAGGAAGATAAGACATAAATCTGAAGATGTTAAATCGGGAGATGATAGATCTGAAGATGTTGAATCTGAAGATGATAAATCTGACGATTTAAAATCCGAAGATCCCAAATCTGAAGATGATAAAGCTGTGGATGCTAAATCTAAAGATGTTTAATCTGAAGATGATTAATCTAAAGATGATAAGTCTGAAGATGATAAATCTGAAGATGTTTAATCTGAAGATGACTAATCTACAGATGATAAGTCTGAAGATGATAAATCTGAAGATGATAAGTCTGAAGATGATAAATCTGAAGACGATACATCGGAAGATGGTAAATCTGAAGATGTTAAATCTAAAGATGATAAATCTGAAGACGATAAATTTAAAGGTGTACAGTTTGAAGATCCAAAGTCTGAAGATGATAAATTGGAAGATGATACATCTGAATATGATAAATGTGAATTTGATAAATTTGAAGATCGAATCTGGAAATTAAAAATCTGAATATGCCAATTCTGAAGCTGTTAAATCTACAGATGACAATAAATCTGCAGATGATATTTGAACGAGGCCAATCCCATTTGAATCTAAAAAATGCCATATCCTATTTAACTCTACGTCAACATGTACATAAGCATGATGACTTCTATAGACTGACAGCATTAGTTAGTCTCTGGTTTTACTCGACCCTAATGGCTGTGCTCTTAATACTTAACAAAAAATTCCTCAATACTATAACTTCATTAAAACTTGAATTCGAATCAAATGTAAGCCCGATGGTTAACATGAACAATCGTTTCAGTATGGTAGCGAAGCCGAGAATCCATTTCTTTTCGCCCTAAAAATAAAATTAATTATGACGGGCGCGTCGAGTTATGAGAGCGCTGCCAACTTTTTTCTTCTATATTCTTTTTTGATCAGGGTTTTGCACAATGTCCGTAGTTCTCGGCCCCAACGACGCCTGCTAAATGAAATTGGACGAATTGAACGAAGCGCGGATTCGCAGGGCCGTCCGGGACCTCGAAAAGGCGTAATTTTTCGACCCCATACTACATGAGAGTAAGGAGAATGAGAGAATAAAAAGGGAAAAGAGAGAGAGAGCCGAGGTACACGAAGCTTGCAAGTGTGTCGGCGTCGCTATGTCGGTTCAATTTTTAAGTAACCCTGGTTCATTTAATTTTCGATCGGTCAACACGTGCCCGGAGAAAATAGAACAATTGAGTGATATAAGGGAAAGAGAAAAGGCCAAAGTGAACAAAAAGCGCAGTGAGACATATCGATCGTGAAGGATTGTACAACGTTACGGGCCTACCCCGACGTTCCCATTAACCGGGAAACTCAAAGGTCAATTCATATTAAAAAAACTAATTGGAATATTCACATTAACATTTTTTAATCCAATGTAAAAAGACCTTCAATAATAACGTAGGTACTCCAACAAATATGTGCTCCATCTGATCAGGTCCATTATTAATATTCATTGGAAAATTTGCTCTAGAAACTAGGAATTCGATTAAAAAACCAATTCCATCCATAATAATTCAGATACGTCAATTATTAGCTCGAGAAATGAACAAGGAGCCATCGCGGGCTCTACCTTACAATCACATTACCAAATTATTCCTAAACGTGGAGTTTCCATGAGAAGAATAAATGTTTTTATTTTCCGAAGAGTTTCATCTCACCGCCAATATTCGTACAAGTTACACACGTCTTATAAATAGGTACTTCCATCTTCTAGAGTACACGTTAATGATTTCACGGAGCACTGGCGGCACGGGATAACAGAGCGAGTATATAGCTCTCCCCATTGTAGGAGAGTCAGCCAAGGAAAGTAGGGAAGGAAGAGAGACGTTGACAGAAGTAAAGAAGATAATGAGTGCGAGAGAGAGAAAGAGAGAGAGAGAGAGAGAGAGAGAGAGAGAGAGAGAGAGAGAGAGAGAGAGAGGAGAAACCGCCAGTCTAAGCGCATTATACGAAAGCCGAGGCACCACCGCGTTTATGTATTTAATCTTGACCTAATTACGCCACGTTCCCAAGGTCCCATGGCTGATGCACTTCCATCGTACAGCATTGCTGGATATATCTATGCGGCAGAACGCACCTGGTGTGGCGTTTGCGCCGCAGAACGCCTCTCCTTATCCCCTGCACACATAAGCATCGCTCCCATAACGCCCACGCACACGCGGACAAGCACACACATATGTACATATAAGGAACGAGATTCCAAATCCGTTGTATATATGTAATGTTGGCTATCAGTACCTCTCGCGGTTTTAACGACAGTCCGTACAATTCTACAAACGCAACGTTCGTTTTGGGGTCAGGACGATCCTTGACCCTACCTTTGTGGAAATATGCTTACATCTATCTAATGTTGACTTTGAAGACATTGGCGGTATGCTATGGGGGCGATCCTTGAAGTGGAATGTTTTCAAAATCACCTTGCCCCAAATCACACCTTTGCCCTGCATTTGCACATACGTAGGATCAGATGGACCGGAGCCCAGTTGGCTAAAGTCTCTGTATTCACGAACGTGAAATTGGAAATCTTGAATGGCAATTCAGGATCGCAATGACCGATGGTGCACGTGCGTGTCTAAGGCTCGCAGGAATCGATAGATCGATGATACGAAAGAGGATCAAATGTTCACATAGCGGACATGATAATTATATCCATTCGAGCAGATGGGAAAGTAGCAGTTGGTGAAGTTGGCGCACCAAAAGGATGCGAGGGATTGAACGATTTTCGTTTGTCGAGGCTGTCTGGAAGTTCTAAAAGAAGGGTAATTTGATGTTGTGGAATCGAATGTTTCTTGATTTGCGGTTAGAACTTTCGAGTGGCTACACTGAGTTCATTACACATTACTGGTTGATGGCAGAAATATGAAAAAAAGAATATCAAGACGATACCTCGTTTATCTTCCTAAGATACTTGCACGGGTAAAACTTCCACGTTTTTATAATGAGATGTTCTGCTCTCGTCCCTTCGAGAGTAAGGAGTGAGACGAATTTATGCGAAATCGTTTATTCAGAACTCGAAGATGCTTCGCTCAGTCAAGGAGGACAAGTGAGAAAGGAAGGGAGGCGGGGGAGAAAGAGGGCTAGGAGAGTAGAAGAAAACGGCAAGCAGATGGCGCTCATTGCTTCGTTTAGTTGATAATATATATGCTGGTAGGCTAACATGAATAGTTGAAACTCTCTGTGGCCAACTGACCCCGGTAAGGATCCACGAGAATACATTTCCATAACTCACAGAGAGCTTGCTCTTCCTCCTTCGCGCTCAACTTCGTTGCCTCCTGACTGCACGGGTGAACGAGTCCGAGAAACGTACCGGGTTCATGCATCGAAGAGTTCACCCCACAGACTCAGGCTAGACCTGTCGTGCTGAGGACCAACCGTTGATAAATCTACGTCCAAAAACAATTATCATTTGCCACAACTAAGGAAGACCTGCCTTGGAGACCATACCTAGAGACAACACTCATCATCCATGTGCCACATCCAAACACTCTGGACTTGCAGTCTATTGGAACGAAACAATCCTCTGCAGATTCAACTCTCATTCTTATGCCAAAATTAGAAGTCCATCAGGAAAAATCAGAGCCATGATGACATTAAAAAACCTAAGTTTTGTGATGATTGGGACACCATGGTAGTTCGATGATACACACGCATTCCCAAAATGACGCCGAGCAGCATTTTCCACTTTGGGAACGTTCGGACATCAGTGTCAATGCTGCGACATTAATCTTAACACAAATCGTTTCTGGTTTCTCTCGCGCATCGATCTCACAGAGTCCGTTCATCCGTCTTCCGTTTAATTTCCTTCGGCTCTCCCAATTTCCTTCGCTGTCAAACCCCACCATTTCCTTCTTGACCGCGCACGGCTTCTTTCATTGACGATTTGGAACGAAGCGTGTCCGACGTCGGGGAAAAAAAAACACGCCTCCACGGAATCGAAGCGGGAAGCGATTGATCGGGCCAAATGTATCATCCCTGACGACGGTTCATCGTTTGGACCGAATTCGGGAATGGAGAAAGACAGGGCATACGACGAAAATAAACTTTTTGAAATGTTCATATGCAGATCGGAAGATTCGTTGTACATTTTACTTTTGATGACGATAGAACAGATCGATAAATCTTAATCTAATTAACTCATCGTAATGTAGAATATTGACATCATATTCGTGAACTCTCTCGAGCACGTAATTGAGTTTTAAAACATTCTATCTATAAATAAGAAAGGGGCATTTTTGTAATTCTGCGAATTGATCCACAGATTTTCTCTACTGGGCCAAATTCTCTCCGCATTTATATATAGGCGGAAAGGTGATTTCGAAGACATTCGAATTCTTTCTGCTTCTTGTTTTAAATAACTCATCTTAATATAGAATATTGACTTTATATTCGTGAACTTTCTTGAGTACGTAATTAAGATTTTAAACATTCTATCTATATATAAGGACGGGGCATTTTCGTAATTTCGCGGATCGGTCCACAGATTTTCTCCACTAGGCCAAGCTCTGTCCGCATTTATATCTACGTGGAAAGGTGATTTCGAAGACAATTCGACTTCTGGGACCAATCCATAGCCGAGCGTTCCCATACTGAACATTGTGTTAGCCTCAATGTCTTCAAAATTACCTCCGAATGAATATAAGTACTTTTATGCTAGGGCTACTTCAAGGTCCGACTTGTCTCCGAAACCAAAGATTGCTAAAAAGGGACACGTCGAAGCAGCCGAACTTACCGATAGTCACTATAACGTAGATGTTACATTTTCAAAATATCCTTTCACCGATATACATACGATATACAGAATGTTGCATCTCTGAAAATGCGATATTTCCGTTATCAAATTAAAATCTTCGTTGTTTTCCATTCTTGGCCGGAACGGGGAAGGCGGGACGAGAAAGAAGCAGAAAAAAAAGATCGAAGGATTCACCGTGCATGAGAAGAGCCAGATGGCCTATTTGAATTCGTTCTTCGTGTTCCAACCGGTGATTTTCTATCCTTCCAGCATGACGTTGTAATACCATCTACCTCCATTTATGCACCCCTCTCGTTTTCTTCGCGATAACGCACTTTACTTTGGAACGTAACGGTTCAGAGTAGAACAAATAAGTTTTTTGCTTTTTTAAAAAAGAAAAAGAGGTTTGGAGGATGCTTGAGGCTAGTTCGTTGACGTTATTTGTAATCACAATTAATTTAAGCGTTTCCGCATTCATCGTTGTTCGGTTTCTTTTCTGCGAAGGAGAAAAGTTAATTATTTTTCTCTAGTTTTTGTCCGAATCAATTGCGGTCTTTGGTCTCGATATGATTGATATGAATAGCTTGGGTTTGAGAAGAATGACGAACAGTGGAATTCATCATCAGCTGGTTCATTGATCATCTCATTAGTGATCAATATGGAGATTTATATTATTCTTCGGTTTATGATTGAAATGGTTATCTGATCGATATGATTCTTTGATTCATATGATTTATATGATTCTTTGATTCATATGATTTATATGACTCTTTGATTCTTATGATTTATATGATTCTTTGATTCATATGATTTATCTGCAGCTAGAATGATAAAATGATCTTCCGTATAATCAAACTCGTAATTTTGCGGATCGGTATCAAATCAAATGAACTTATACTCAAAAGTCATATCACTACTACGCTGTACCACCATGCAACCCTTTACCTTCCTAATGTTTTTGTTATATTCGTTTCTTCCGTGTATGCAGACACTTTACGAGATTTATCGGTCAAGTTAGGTTCCCCTAACTTGGCATCGAGTCAAGCAAACGGCTGATTAACATGTCAAGAAATCGTTTCGCTAGTTGTTTCATTCAATTTATCATTCTCTCTTATCGTCGATCACAAGTGAAAGACGGCCCCAACGAATAAAAAGCAGCGTAAAACACGGCATGAAATACTTTTTTTCAGGCTGTTCCTTCTCTGAAGCAAACTATCTTGGGGCAATCCCGTTTGGAGATTTGCGAGGAAAAACTTTGACATGTGGGTCCCCCTGGCCTCCCCAAGGTCGCCACTCCATCCGCAGTTTCTGTCGCCCCTCAGAAGTGCAAGCTTTTAAAGAAAACTTGCGAATTGAGTCAGCACATAAGACGAGCAAAACTCAAAGCTTCTGGTACATCCGCCACTGCCAACGGGGCGGATACCGCCAGCCCTTTTTTGCCATGAAGTTTCGACCGAATTAAAGCAAGCTGGGGAGAAAGAAAGGTATAAATTTTAAAAGATACATTCGTTCAAAATTCGAAAAGGAATGTTACGTAGCGAAAGACGGTATAAATTGTTCGCCTTGTTTCAACTTTATTCATACACATCGTGTGGCAATGAAAAATGGAAAGGAATAAATAAAAGGAGGGATAGGAAGCGAAACTCGTTGAAGGAAAAATATTATTTCTCCGTTTCGAGTTCCTTTGTGTACTTCTTTCGGTTGAGACTTTGTATTATCGGTTATACATAAAACACGCACCGATATATCGACTACGAACGTGTAAAACTCCAAGACGCAGCCACTGGCGTGCAACAACTCCTCCATTTTTCTCATCTCTTGTATACGTTCGGTGAATTATTAGCGTGATATATTGTCGGTTCTCGCTTCGATGCATCGCCGACAACGACGCGTCGATCGTTGTCTTTGTTGTTCCCGGTCAAAGCTTTCTGCATCTTTTCTCCGGTGGGACATTCGCCAATGTTCTTTTCTCATTTCATTTCCAGTTAGATTCCGCTTGTATGAGATCGAGTGCGGGAAAAACCGAATATGCAATTGCCGGTGAAAAGCCTTCGAAAATATACTATAATCTTTTATAACCTTCGAGAACTTCCTATAATCTCTTAGAACCGTCGAGAACCTTTAAGAACGTTCTAGAACCCGCTAGATTCTTCCAGGATCTTCCAAATGCTCCTGGAACTATTGAACCAATAGATACAAACGATTTCCAATCCTCAAATAAACAATGTAGCCAAAAATCGACAATTAGGTAATTGCCGAGTGGAAGCAAAGCTTCTTCATAGAGCAGTTAGCTGTTCTTCCAATCAACGCGAATTCGTTTCCGTGGAGCTGCAATCTGCTTTGATGTTCCCTCGGCAATATGTGAACACGTAAAGCAGTGATGGAAATAAACTCACAGGCTTCGCTTTTCCATCAAGGAGAAAGGCCAACTCGTGTAGCAAGTTACGGTATTGTACGAAAAGCCATATGCAGCTTCCGGAAGGTGAATAGCGTGCATCAGTGAAATGGTAATGGGCGACACGAGACCCGGCAAGGTCACTATATTTCTAGGCGTGAGTGGCTGGGCGTTTTCGCGCACGCAGTCATAACCATACGAGCAATGGCGCGCGCCATCTACATGATCCACTCAGTACTCTTCACCCAACTGTATTCCTAGTGGAATCGCAGAACTCGCTCATCCACCAGTGACACACGCGCGCGACCCTTGGGGACCGGGCTGGGTAGGAAGTAGCTTCGTATACTAGCGGGAGCAAGCAGCGGGTTATCTCGACTGTAGTGTTATCCCGAGAAGAGCCAGGATTGAGAAACGCCTGGTAGTTTCAACCCTTATTGCCACCAAAGACCGCATCAACACACATACTTGTATTGCTACGGAGGTTGGGAACGTCCACCTCACAGGCTAGTATGCCGGACACTATTACGCGGAGGTAACCCTGGATATCTGAGACTAGACTAGAATTTGGGATATCCGAACCTATACAGACCTGTGCTCAAACCTATAGGGACGACCGACCCACGTGATCAATGATGCCAACTTCGGCATTACGTTGCCGGTTGTCGTGCTCATATCCGCTTCTATGTAGATACAACAACCAATATACTTCATACTCCAGCTCTCCCAACAGCACCTCATGCACACCCTACATATCTGTGATACATTTGTCAGCCTTGCTGCTCGGCTACATTAGGAGCCAATTGCTTCTGCCTTTGCCCCAACATCATACCAACTATTCCTATAACTGAGAAGAGTATGTGGCTTCCGGATGAAGGCCGTGTTGAGGATCAGCGTTGTGCCGACGTTTCGCAAACGTTACAGTCTGCATCATCAGGGTTGAGAGCTCCGATACTGAAGCTCTCGTGCCTTGGGTATTCCTTATATAGTTGCAGTCATCGTTCCAGATCGCTGCACCAGCCAATCAGATGTTTTAATTGATCGGCTGGCCTCCATCCCGAAGCCACATACTCTTCTCATTACACAAAAAGCCGTGAATGCCTTAAAACTATTCCTATAATTGGTTCATGACTTCCCGATCAGCCGTACCAACAAAAGTTGTCGAAATCTAGCCTCGAGCCATCCCACCAACTGCCACCGTACAAAAACACACATTTACCAGTTGTTTTGGCAGTTACTCGGCTTTTCGTTGGTCGCTCTTCACAGATCCGCACTAACCGCAAACGATCGATAGAACTCAAAGATCCCTGACGATGACGGGGTCCAAAAGTTCATCTGCGCGTTACCTCAATGACACATTGACGATTCTCCATTGGCTTATGAGCTTCAATTCTTCATGGAGCATGCCACTTCCATTGGGGATCAGGGTCTCGGGTGAAAACGTTTCGCGTTGCGGTTGCACAGCCGCGAGGTAACACCCGAGACAACGTCAGTCGTGCACTCTATAATTTAGAAGCCTCCTCAGAAGCATAAATTTCACGAGAGGACAACTCACCAGTTGAAATATAGACTGAATGGCTGATTGACTTTGCCCGAAGTTTCCACTTTAGATATAAAGGACTCGTGTATCGGGGCTGCGGACCGAAGATTTATGGCTTATTAATAGGCAAGGAATATTCGAAATTTCGTCGGGATGAGAGACAAAGTTCGTAGGACGAATGAAAAAGATTCCCGAGACGCCGAGACAATTGTGGCAGTGGCTAAAAGCGGCTGGACAAGAAAAGAAAAAGAAAGGTTGCAGAGCTTAATGTCCCTATTGATATTAGTCGTGGTGATCTATATCATCGAAAATTGACCTTTGGTCGCGAAGTCGGTCGCTCGGTGCGATTGCCAAGGCGGTTAATAGAGCGGTAGTGGTAGTCTGGTATTTCGCATGGCGAATTATTGTTTCTGCCTTCACCTCGATCAGGGCACGGTTAAGCGGTACCGAGCAACACGCCTCGAGCACAACGGTATTTGTCAGTGAGAGATGCCTCGTTTGTAGATAGAGTACGTCGAGAGCCAGCCGACGTTCTTCATTGAATATACATACTTCAGGCCAGGATTACTTTGTACGATTATATACCCTTTCGCCAGGGGAATAACAACGCGCGACCTCAATGCGGAGATAATGCGCGCTGCTTTATTCGCATCGCATCGCGAAGATTCAGAGTCATGCTGCTCTCGAGGGAGCGCCGTTTATCCAGCATACACACCAACTTCTGTATACTCTCGGATTTGTTTAATTCCACGTGATCAATCGTTGGAAAATATCAAACAGCTGCGCGAGGTCTTAAGGCTACGTTCATAAATCAGTGAGTGTGTTACAAAAAAAAAGAGATCAGCAACCAACTACCTTTCTTATTGTGGAACAGCTGATTCCCTGGATGACGAACAACTGTATGCACTAGTGGGCCAACGAAAGTGCCATGATACAAAAATGAACGTGCTCTCCAAAGACTGGCCTCATGTGAGCCGAACACGTTTTTCGACACGCTCTTTTGGAGATTCGTCATAACGTTCTTCATGCTCGTGCACAAGCGATAATTGTTTTTTTTTTTTTTTGGAAAACTTTGCGTTAACACGACGATATATCCTGATGAAATAACGTTCTATTGAGAGTGCACTCAATTCGGCGAACATTTTTTCGTCTGTTTTCCTGTACCACTTCAACTCTCCACCCAAATCGGACCCGCTCCGCACAATGTACCCGTCATTCAATCCGATTGTCGGATTAATTCGAGCTCGTACAGCAGGCCACAACGCATTTTACCTGAAAGCGATTCCACGTTCGACGATTCGTCGTCTCGCTGCACATAGTGCGGATGATTCGTTGCGGAGGTAGGCAACAAATGGAGGATCACGCAGCGGGATACCCTAGGATTTGTGCACGAAAAGCATAATCCCGGAGAAACGCGAATGAGTAATGTACGGTACAATACACTAGTGTGCGCTGATACTCGCCAGTACATGGATACACGCAGAGTCCATTCATTTTGCATACGTCGTTGCGATGACATTGACCGAACTTCCGGTCCGGATATCCGTGCAGAAACAAAAGGCGATTTCATAAAAGCACAAAGAGTGACAAAAATTCTACAAACTATCCACTTTGTGTATTGCTTTCGCGGAGGGCCGTATTTTGTGCGGGCATGAGCAGAGCCCTTCTGAATCACTGGTAAATTACTGGTGGTGCTTAATAGAAACAAGTCACGATCAATTATTATACCCAACGATCAAATGGTATAAAAAAATTCGCGCATATTTAGTAGATTTAGACATTTTCTGTGAAATGTGGCGGCTGTGAAAATTCTTCTGCTGATCACTTCTTTTCGGAGTTTTATCATTAATGTTTTCTTTAAACAGTCGGTGGGCCGCTATCTTTATTGTCGTTACGGGGTCATTCGAATTTTTTGGACACGTTGGGCAGTTTATATCAGGAACCTAGAGTTGATTAGTGTATTAATAAATAGATAGAAATGTGGCCAGCGTGTCTTCTCCACAAGTGCCGTATAAATAAGACGATTTTTAGAGTCGTTATATTTCGTTAAAAGTTCGGTAACTTGGCTCGAAATTTTACCAATATACTGGGATGCATTTTAACCTGACTGTAGACTAAAATGAGTTAATTCTTAAATATTCGGGTTCGTGAAAGGAATACCTTAATTCAAGGAATACAATTTAAGGGCTTACATACACCTGGGTAGGTAAAAAGATCAATTTTTCAAAATGATACTCATTCGAAAGTACTATCCTTTGAGTGTCTACCCTGAAAATTTCATAAGGAAATTCGCAGTAATGACGAAGTTATAGCGCTTTGTAACTGAGCGGGCAAGCTAAGACTTACGGTTGGGGCACAGGTAGACGCGGCCTTTGTCATCTGTTTGACTATGAGCCGGGTGTTCTCGCTCCTGTTGAATTCGGGGTATTTATGACCTTTTGTATAGCAAGGTCGTGTTTCGAAAAGCGGGTGTGGTCCTATGGCCCAGGAATCGACAATTTTATATAAGTTTAAAATAAACCAGTTATTTCAGTGTAAAGTGTACTCAGAACTTGAAACGCGTTTTACTCAAAACAGTGTTTTCAAAATTGGTACAAGAAATATCTCCGCAACTACTGGACCGATCGGGATCAAGTTTTGCACAGTCATGCTTCACACAATAATCTAGTACTTATCGAGCCGTTTTTTTCGATACCCGGTATAGTTTTTTTTTCATCATAAGTACTGAACAACTTTAAGGCGAATAATCGCCTGTTTTATTCCAGTGACTGCCATGACCCGAAAAAATTAAATTTTCAAAATCCGCTCCGATAAGTACTAGTTTTATGTATCTACTTTAAGAAACAATTTTTTTTTAGATAAAAAATGACAGAGACACGTCCGGTACCGCAAACGCTGTCGACAAAAACACGTCCCAGGAAAACGGCTGTAATTTTTTTACCGGTTGAAACATTTTAACCAAATTTTCACACAATGTAGATAAAATGTCATACTTTAAAATGTATGTCATGGTTGTTCAATAAAATTCAGTTTTATCCACAAAAAAAACTCAAACATATCCTTACTTCTAGCCGTCTCAGCGGAATTTTTTGTAAAAATTACACGTCCGTTGTTTGAAAATGATAAAAAAGTAATCCGCGAGTTCTTGTTGACTCTGAGTATCATCTTCATCCAATAACCCGGGAAAAAACGTTCATATCTGAATACATCTGAATCATATCTGTAGAATCAGATATGATCAGACAAGAAATTTGGCAATATCTGTTCATGTAGTGTCATGACAGATCATGTATGCTTATATCTGAGCATGTATGATCATATCAGAGCCATTTTGATAATTTTGAGAGCAGACCCGTCCATATCGGAGCAGGTCTGACCAGATCCAATCCCCAGGCAAGATCTGATCTTGTTGGACCAGATCTGATTTTACTGGGCCAGATCTGATCATGTCAGGTAGATCTGATTTTCTTGGGCCAGATCTGATCATGACAGGCAAATCTAATCTTATTGGGCCAGATCTGTCTGTCCGTATAAGAATAAAATACCGTGGATCCCAGTAGACCTGGACATCTATGAACAATAGGCCTGCCCATATGATAGAATCATAGTTTATGTGAACCATCAGACCCTGTTGAGACAGATCAAATCTTGTTAGTGCAGTCGTGAAGATATTAAAGTGTTTACATATATAGAGCGGGTTTATTAACACGTCATCACTTGGCGTGTTAATAATTAATAATATTATAGTAACTCACATGATCACATATAATACAGTCAGGTGAGGTGCCATATCTGATCGGATGTCGTCTCATATCCTCATATATCGTTTCATATATTCAGATGTTTTCATGTGTGAACAACTGAACTGCATATACGACAAGGTACGAGTGTATAAGACTTCGTATATTTTCCAGGTTTGGTATCGTATCTGATGGGATAAAGTTTTATATGAACGTGCCTGCTCATATATCACATCATATATGTTCAGATATGGTTTCACGCTGCCAACTCGCCTTGATACCTGACCAGATAAAAACATATATGAGCTCTATATAGCGGAGTCTGGTACCGTATTTGATCGGATATGATCTTATACGAACAGATACTTTCACATATCACATCATGTATGTTCAGATACGAATTTACGGTACAAACTCGCCTTGGTACTTAGCCAGATATAAACAGATATGAGTTCATATGAGGTCAGGCCAGATACTGTATTTCATCAGATATGATCTTCTATATGCATATGTGATGTGGAATACGAATCAGACCTGATCATATATGATACTGTAAAATGTCAGGTATAAATATATCTGATACATGTATGACAATATCTGAAACATATATGACAATATCTGAAACATGTATGAACATATCTACTCAGACATGAACTTTTTTTCCCGGAAAGCCTGGCAATTCATTGTCTGCGAACTTTTTCGGTGGTATCCCACGCTCGTCGTTTCTCACGTCAAAATCACTACTTTTGAATTTTTCGAACAACTCGAAACACTGTGTTGTACCAAGAGCATGTTCACCGTAAGCTTCGACATGCATTCGATGCGATTCTGCAGCAGTTTTCTTCAAATAATAACAGAAAACCAATGCTGTCCGCAAATCGTAGTTCGTAGGCACAAAACTCGACATGTTTAAGGTTATAGAAAAATGTACCGGTGTAAGGAACTTGGGTTGTTGTGTGTTGAAAATCTTCGTGAGCTGTTAGAGGGAGATGACGGCGCTGCCTAAGCGGTCTTACGGTCCCTAAACTGATGGCCAGCACCATCTATAGGGAAATTCCGGTTTCACACTTCTACACCTGGTATGTAAGCGCTTAAAAAAACAGCAGATAAAATACTGTCAGCTCTTTCGATGACTGCCAGTCAACCGCGGGATAACCATTCTTTGATAAGCAGACAACTCAATGTTTTCAGCTATCGGGTCCATTTACCGGTGGATTATTGCTCTTCTGCAAAAGCTTTTTTCTGCCGTTTCCATCAACCGTGCTCGATGACACATACCGTGAAGTCCCTTTGTGAAAAATGTATGCTCGTGGAATCGCGAATCGGAAAAATCTTCGATTCTGGTCCGCGTCTCTTTCGATAGGCATATGCATACGTAGATCGACAACACGGGCATATGTGTGTGTGGATATTTGAAAGTTATATAGTGAAGGGTACACAGAGGAACTAGCTTTGGAGAGGACGGGGGCAGCTTTGAATCTCCACGACATGTACCGTTCCCTTCCTGTCAGCCCCTTCGCTGCTGTCCGCGCTGCTGACGCCGCGTGTAGAATTCATATCAATACGGCACTGCACATACACGAGTGGCATCACACATGTACGCGGCACCGGATCTTGGCAGCGGGCGCTGGCATAAACCTTCATTCATATTCATAAAGTCTCGCGTTATCTATAGCGAAACGTACAGCACAGCGAAAAGCGTAAGAGCGAGATCAAAATGAAAACGTTTCGCCGCGCATATATCTATGCGTGAAACGTCCTAGGTCTCTTTCACCCATAGACGCGTTCCGCCTCAGCTAACATACATCCGGATACGGATGAAAAATATTACGCTGCATCGCCTGTCAGGAACGCACACTAGATGCTTACTCAAGCTACGTATGTGTAATGTGTATCTAAGTTTATGCGAAAAAAGATAGGCAACGAACGAATGATATGCATTAACGTTTCAAGATTACACCCAAGGAGAAATCCTGATCCGGCTGGAAAAAATACCTGATCAGAGATCCTGATTTTTTTTCATGCCTTAATCAGGATTTCTTATCAAGGCCACATCATTTTTATGACTCTTTCCCTGATTTCGATCTGATCAGGATAAAAAATCAAGGCCTCATCGTGGTTAAAAATCAAGGACTAATCAGGGTGAAAAGTGAAGGCCTGACACGCAGTTCGGAGCGAGAAGTTCGCGTTGCTTCAGAAACTACCATCTCTTCACATTCTTCATAGCACTGCCAAAAAATGTAATTTAAATAGGATCTATTTAAATAAAATAGGTGTTTTACAACGATCCTATTTGTTTTCATATATATTTTTTTAAATATATTTTTAGAATATTCAATAGAATATTCCATACATCTAAAATAAATTGAAATACTTAATTTAGAGTTCTACCATAATGATTTCGTATCATAATCCGTCATTCCCTACCCCTCTGAATGGATTTTTTCGAAGAAAGTATTTCTGCATCCACATGGGATCGAACCTAGAACCTACCTACCTATGGCTACGCACGGTGCCCCTATGCTACCGAATGTTTGTAGCCTTTCGGTGGCATAAGAGACCACATGAATTACTATAGTTATTTATTGTATCGCATAATCTATATCAATTAGTTAATATCATTGTGATAATTAGAGAGTTTTATCGAATATTATGCTATGGATTCTTCAAGCGTAGCCTATATATACAGGGTGAGGCATATAAAGTGTTAGCACTCAAACTATTGATCATATCCAAAAATATTTCCGACAAAAGTTTCAGTGTTCGAGAAGGCCGTCATACTGGACCAGCCTATTTTTTTATCGGTGGAGGCGCTTAAGCTACGTCAAGGTCAACTCCACTTTTTTAAATCGAATGGTATATTTGTTCTTCAACGATCTTGTGGAGCACCCCAAGCCGCATAAAAAACATTAGGGGGTCACAGTCGTTCGAGGTCATTCAAGGTCAGTATCGATGACACAAATCTAAATATCTCGGATCACTACCAAGTACTTGGTAGTGATCCGAGATATTTAGTTTTGACCTTGAACGACTTTGGTCCCTAATGTTTTTTCATGCGGCTTGAGGTGCTCCACAAGATGGGTGAAAAAAAATGTACCATTCCATTTAAAAAAGTGGAGTTCACCTTGACGTAGCTTCAGCGTCTCCACCTATAAAAAAATAGGGTGGTCCAGTATGACGGCCTTCTCGAACACTGAAACTTTTGTCTGAAACATTTTTGAATATGATCAATCATTTTTGGACGGACCATCAATTCAATCGCACAGAATAATGTTTGTTTTCACGAAAATTCTATTGATTTTAAATTCAAATAAAAATAAATACATAAATTTAGTGTATTCAACTAAGCTGTTTTCTGAACAGAGGAAACCGAATAACATATTTATTAGGAATAAATAAAATATTGTACGCATAGAGTGAACAATATGTCTCGACGTTTTGACGACGCGCTAAAATATATAGTTCGTCTGGTGTTTGATGAGAGGTTAGACGTGTAAAAGGCGCCAAACTGTATGTAGGTCCAGTTACTTGACGATTGCTTGAAGCTAGGCGGATCAGGCGAATTGAATCAAGCCGTAAGTCCAGTTGCCTGACCATCGCCTGAAGGTAGTCTGATCAGGCGAATTTATGCAAGCCGTAAATCCGTTTGCCTGACTAGCGTCTGGAACTGGCCGGATCAGGCGACTGGAGGTTACCGTAAATCCAGTTGCCTGACTATCTCCTGAAACCGTCTGAATCAGGCTAATCAAGGCACACCGTAAATAAGGCCTCCGTACAGCAGCGTGATCAGGCCCGGATGAAATGTCAGTCTACTCTACTCGGGCAGAGATTTGCGTGTCCGTGTCAAAAACGAATGTCTCTTGTGCAATCTCGTGTGAAATACGGGTAGAAGAAGCAAAGTTCGGGAAATTCAGGATGTTGAAAGAACCTGCTGGAAGCGTCAAATATTTTAGCGTTTGTAGGAAAATCTTCACGTAAAACTGACACTCCACACCGAACAAGTGTTTGCCGTGGCACGGGGATTCGAGATCGGGCAAATATTTTCACAGGGATATTTTTTCAGTGTGGAGAACCGGATGTTGGAGCAGCGAAGAACGTATCACATGGCAGGCTGTTCGGTAAGCTAAAGTACCCCGGGAAGGCAATGAGACTGGATGAGATAGGTCCGATCGATGATGTTGGTGAAGGGCCGACTTAGCTATCGCGTAAGGAAGAGAAACAACCAGATTACATAGGAAACAGCTTGAGGCGTTTTGCCATAAAAGGGAAACGGCTATGTCCGTCAATGTTTGAGGCGGCCGATAGCTGACAATAGGGCGTATAACAGGGTCTAGAAAAATATACGGAGACGAGAGAGAGAGAGAGAGAGAGAGAGAGAGAAGGCAAGGAATCTTAAACCTCACGAATGGTCTCCGAGGATCCGCTAGGAGGAAGCGTTGATAGCACTCTCCCGCGAAACTGTACGAGACGAAGAAGGGACGTGAAGGATCCAGAAGGGAAGGGTGAGGAGGCTATTCATGGCCACTCCGGGCCTGGGCGAGCGAGGTAAGCAAAAGGTCGCGAAAGAGGAAGGAAGCGACGACGGGGAAGAGCCTTGAAGGAACGAAAACTTGGGACGGACAAACGCGGAAAAGAGATAGACGATCGATACTTTCAGCCACCTTCCGATCCCCCGCGCAATCCCTTCTTGCCCTTGTACCAACGCTACGGTCTTATCTTCATTCGGGAATCGGGGGACGAAAGGCAGTTTGTTGCTCGAATTTACTGCCCGGATCTCGTTGACTGACTATCGCGTACCACGATGATATCTATTCCGTAGCCCATACACCTCTTTCTCTGTAACCCACCCTTCGTTCCAACCGTCTTTCATCCCTGAAAGGGATCGAACAGTCCGCGGATATGGCTCGAAGAGATCTTCGTTCCACCTTCGACGTTTGTACGTACCATCGAAGAGGTATGTATAGAATTGATCAAGAGGAATGACAGCAGTGAGGTGAAGACGGTATTGGGGACAAACCTGAGTTGATCGAATGGGAAAATAGAAATGGAGGGACAGAGGCTGAGAAAATGGTCGGAATTGAATGTCATTTGGTGAGACGGGTAGTAAGTTGGTTATTTGAATCTAGCAACATGGTTAATTGATCACCAAATGGACTGACGACCTCTTTCGGTCGCTCCGTACCGGTTACCAAAGTTCTGATCCGTTGCGAACTATGCAATAGCTACGTGATGGATCAGCTCGTGAACTAGATACGGTGATATTCCTTGTTCGTGACATCCCTGTGTTGTCTTAATTATGATTCCGTGCTTGTGCCACGTCAAACATTGCAGTTCTCCTTCTCCTCCACTCTCTTTGCTCAACGTTTCATTTTGATTCTCGGGGTGAGGTTATGACCCGGGAAAATCATAACTTTAAAAAGCCGGTAGGAACGAAGTTGCGATCACATTGTCTGCACCTTGGGTATTCGTTACGAAACTGGTGGAAAAATGTCGTAACTTCTCTCGTCATCTAATTAAAAACTTCAAGAACATGCTCCGAGGGTACTTGCACTATGGCTATTGTTTTTTTTCCTGCGTAATCTCCAGAGATTCCAAAGATCGTCCGAACACAGCTCTTTTCTCGTTCCTACTTTTCATTCCTTTTGCTTTACTTTTTCCGTCGTTATCTCTGTTCATCTTCCTTGCAACGATTGTCCCACTGCTCCTTCTTGGCACATTGAGCATCCCGTAGAGCCGCTCCACTTGTAATCCAAAGCACAAAACGCTCCTGGGTATTCTCACATTGGATTTCTCCTACCCTCCATCTTCGAATTTATTCCTTTTTTCTACTATTTTTTTCCAGGGCTGTTGCTCTCCCATTTGGTTCAACTGCTGTCATGCGCAAGAACACTTTAATTTCCAGTTTCCAACGGGAGGTCCGGGAATTGAGACTACAAATATATCGACTACAGCGTTACGAATGACATTGACGACATCCAAGATTTTCACAAAACCCGAGAATACTCATTCTTCTTTTTAGGTGTTGGCGTCTAATAATCAATCGGGATTTATGTGAACTTGTTTCCTAATGTACGCGGATATGATGTGGGGAAAGACTCCATCAAAAACGATTACGTTGCACAATGAATGTAAACGACCGTCAGCACTTCTTGGATAAATTGGAAAGGTCCATTGAGAAGGGTTTGATGTGGGGATCTGCCCACGACCTGAATAGTCATTCCTAGCAATGGCAATTCAGATGGAAAATCTGTAATCAATGAGCCCCAAAATAGCTTGGAAAATCAGGGATCCGTGATCTCCAAAATGTTGCCTAATTTCAAACCAGAGACCAATGTTCCTCAAAATGGTATCTGAGTCCGAAAATCAGGGACCAATGATCGCCAAAATAGTATCTAACTCAGAAATCAAGAACCAATCATCCCCAAAATGATGTCTAACTTTAAAATCAACAACCAATGGCCTGCAACATGTTACCCAGCTTGGCAAATCAAGGGCCAATCATCTCCAAAGCGCTTTCCAGCCTACGTGGTACCCTGGAGACTTTGGGAATAGTCTATGTCATTGCATCGTTGTTTTTCTATTGCCAGCATGGGATAAAATTATGATGGCACTATGGGAGCCTTAATAAAATTGAGTCGGTAGTACCTCAGCCAGAAGATGATGAGTCAGTGTCGATACTGTCAAGAAAGGAAAAAGATAAGTTTGTTCTTTTACCGGTTATCTCCCGGTTGGGTAGAAACAATCTATCGGACGAGCTCAAGCCTGGACAGCAGTCGAGGCACCTCCTTCAGCTGCGAGTGCGCTCGCGTATGTGCGAAAGTGTGTACTTTGTGCTTTCCCAGAGCCGAGCTTTTCCACTCTCGCGAGAGTACGGACGAAAGGTTCTCCACGGTGGAAGAAGGCGGCACATAGAAACGACACAACTTCGGATATCCACGCGGTGATATCCTGGCAGTAGATACGACCGAGAAGGAGGATCTTCCTCGTAATACTCGTCATTCCCAAAAATGAAGGACAGCTGTCCCCGGAGCGAAATAAACTCCCGGAGTCGTCCGCCCCAACGTTCAAGTATTATCCGCTGTTATGCTATGTACTCCGTTCGTAAAAGATACGGGACCGTTACTTTGTACGGTCTCTCGTAGTCTACCTGCCTCTACGGGAGTATAATTCCACCGGAACCCAGTCCCGCGCGAGAAGGAACATATTTTTGTCGTAATCTTCATCAGGCACATCAATCTTGGAGAGAGCCGGACGGTTGAGGGATCGACGAAACTACACCGTGATCCGAGATAACATGATCCGTCGAACTGTATCGTTTAAGTTTCGCCGGGTTACTAATATCGTAAAGTTGGAGTGTCTGACTTTACATTCGTTTCTAGGTTGAACATAAGCTGGTATAGCGTTGGAGTATACGACGCTGAAGGGACATCTGTCATTTTTGAAAATTTGATCTGTTTGTCTGAGGGAAATCGGGTTACGGCTCGAGCTTTCTTTCTTAAGGGGCCAGTCCACTTTGAAAATTTCAAAAAATCGAAAGCAAGCAAGACTTGAAGAAATCAACGATGATGAGCAATCAGAAGGGACTTTGTACCGTGCAGGAATTGCCGATTGAGTTTAGGTAAGAGTTTTTCATAGTATAAACTTCAAACGCCCTTTTCTCGAAAAAACGTTTTCAAAATCTAGCTCCATCGTATCTCTAAAACTAATAAGCCGATTCTCTTGAAATTTAAACCACATATTGTAAACATGATGTGAAACAAGATGACCCTCGATGGTTTAAAAATTTTGATTTTTACTCTTTTTTGCGAAAAACTGCGAAAAAACGCGTTTTTTAAATACTTTTTTCGTTTTTAATTTGCCATTTTTTTATTTTTTGATAAAACTTTATATCTAAGGGTCATTTCGTAGCTGGTGTCATACTGAATCTAATGGACTTTGATTTTTTTTTGTTTCAACGAAACCGTTGCCGAGTTGTGATGGAGCTACCTAGCCCACTTATTTTTGAGGCGTTACGTTAAACTATAGTTTTTGTACTTGAAAATGAATTAAAAAAAGTTTTTTCAATGTATTTCAAGACTTTATTTATCAAGCCCAACAACTTTTATATTCATATCTTTTATAAATCCTCGAAAATAATTGCGAAAATAGTCTTTTCTCGTGGCTCCAAAGTGAACTGGCCCCTTACGGGTTCTTCTCACTTCAGAAGCTAAAGAGGCCATTTTCATGTTTTTTATAGGTTTAGATTATAGATATTGATATGAAAGTGGTTACACTTAATAAATAGATTTTCGAAATACATTTAAACAATTTTATTATATAATTTAATAATTTTAATATATTTATGTAACCCAAACAAACTTCCAACGCGTTTTTCTTGAAACAACGTTTTTCGACGGCTTGTTGATAAAATCTTCGAAACTACTGAACCGATCATTATGAAATTTTAACCACATATTCTTTACAACTATAGATATAACGCAAATCAAAGATTTTAAAAAAAATTGATATTACTATTTTTGGCCAAAAACGGTGAAAAAAACACTTTTTTTTCTATAAATGTCCGCCATTTTGTTATTTTTGCACATATAAAAAATCGTATGATATGCGCCATAGCCATTAACATAGAGAATCTAAAACCGTTTGATTTTTTTGTTTCGTATGATCCATCTCCGAGATTACATCTACAGCGCAGACCTATAAGTTTTTACAGCATCTTTTTAACTGCGATTTTCGTCTATAAATAGTCACTTCAATAAATCATTTAAAAAAAATGTATTTTGAATGTGTATTTATTGAGTGCAACAACTTTTATATCAATATCCATAATATAAGCCTGTCGAAAATATTCATGAAAATAGCCTTTTTTAGCGTCTAAAGGGAGAAGACCCCTCCTTTTTTCCGAATGCGAAAATAAATGCTTTTGATATTTCCTTGCACTTTGTTCCAACAGGATCCAGCAAAAGGAACCTGAGAAAATGAGATTTTCATTTTGAGCGGACTGTCTCGCGCGACAGCTTTCAGAATCAGGTTATTTAGCTTTGATCATTAACTGACTCAGTTTAAACATTTTGTCTTTCTGGCGATTTTCTTATGAGTGTGTAATGAGGAGGCTCATCAGGGTCTTTGCGGGGCAGACGGCAAGAGGGTACGCATATGGTTATACACGAGTGCCTGTAACGGCTGCCGAATAATCAAATTTTTGGTTACGTAAAATGAATAAATTTCAACTATTAAATACATGGAATACATATAATGGACTGTTTAGAAATGTTATTAATCTTTTTTGTTTACTTACATCGCAAATAAGTTATTGACCAAGTTGAAATGTGGCAACGCGCAATTTAATTCTCAGTAACATCCTTCGCGAATTCCTTTTTTTTTGTTCGGTGAAAATGAAAAGATGGAAAGGAAAAATGCAAACCGAAAAGTAGTCCAATCGACGGTTGAAGAAAGTACAATCTGGAAAGCGGCGGAAAAAAGTAATTGAGCCGGAAAATGAATGCGCAGTCGCGGGACGACGCGTAATTGATTTGAAGGTTATGTCGAAACACATGCACTGCAGCTTCTGTAAAGAATGATTTAAAATATATAAATACTCTTTATGAAACTGCGGTAAGAAATTTATAGCAAGAAAGCAATAGTTTGTGCATTTCAAATTTTGGCGCCTATTCAAAATGGCCGACTTCACAGCAGCGTTGCCACGTGCCGTAGGGCGCTTTATCGTTTTACGCGAATCAGCTGAAATTTCCTCTTTTATTTCACGAATATCTCGATAACGAGACGGACAAAACGCTGTACTCTTCGTTGAAATTATTCATAAAAATCTCAAGAATTTTTTCCGCCTATTTCCATTCAATTCTTACTTCCTTATGAAGCTCTCATGAAGCTTTTGCTATGTCGCCCGCGTATAAGATCCTAACTTCGATAATTAATTGCTCAACAATCACGCAGACGAAGTACTTGAAATTTTACGCGGAGTCGTAATACCTGTCCGCAAATATCCTTAATAAATTTCAGCAAATTCTTACTATTTCGCGACAGCTGAGCAACCCCCTCAAAGAGTACAGAGAAGAGTGTATTGCAAATAGTGTATTGGAGCTTTGCTATACAACCCACGGGTCTGCATAAGCGTGCAATTGGAAAAACACGATTTTTTATTGCATAGCTTTATATCACATTAGGATCTTAACTTCAATTTGCACTAAAGATTTTTTTTTCATTCAAAAAGTTGATCGAAGCATGACGATTTCGGTGAAAGGTCACTAGGATCTTAAGAGGTCACCCCCACTTGCGATTTTGAAAAAAATCGATTTTTTTTATTGCATTTTTTTGAATTATAAGTATCTGAGAATATGTCCTGAAAATTTCAAGTCGATCCGAACAAAATTGACTGAGATATGACCGTTGAAAGAGAAGAATCTGTTGTGTAAACGACCGGAAATGGAAACTTTAAACGCGTTTTTCTCAAAATGGCATTTCTGACGTCGGTGACCAAGATTACTCGAACACTGATGAACCGATCTTCTTAAAATTTTGCAGGCTTATTTAATACATAAAAATGTAGTCTTTAATCGTGCGCTTTTTTTTTCGAAAAAAATGGCCGTTTTATAGCCAAAAAACGGCCGTTTTTTTTCGTTAAAATCGAACCATTAACTTTGACTGTCCGCCATTTTGTGAAAAATGAATATTTTTTACAATTCGATTAAAGACTAGTTTATACTTATATTTGACTAAATCCATCCGCATTTTTTTTTCAGATGATCCACTTCGTCGCAATGTTGGTCACCGCAAACCGTGTATATAAAAACATTATTTCATTGACGGCCATTTGCCACTAAACAATGTAATATTTTTCAATAAAAAAATTACTGAAAGTTCAAGATGTGTTCTTTAAGATGGTATATTGATCGATTAAAAAAGTTTTGTAGTTTTATTTTAAAAAATTCATGAAAAAGGTCCTTTTTTGTGCTACAAGGGGGGGTAACGCCTTAACTTCAATTTGCAATAAAGATTTTGTAAAAATTCAAAAAGTTGATCGAAGCATGGCGATTTCGGCGAAGGGTCACCTTTTTTTGCGTTTTTCTCGAAACTGCTTGGAGAAACGGTTTAAGTCGTATCTCAAAATCTATTCGTCCACTTCAAATTCGGCCACAGCATAGTTCATAACATTTTCTATCATATGACCGGATGCTCTTCAAAAATGTTTATCCATTTATTAATAACAAATAACCAAAGTATTTTTTTTCATCGAAAATCAAACTTTTTTCTGCACCTCACCATTTCGGTAATTATCAGAACATTAAAAAAATATCCGATCATGCGAAAGTTTCATTATTATACTAAATGTCGATTTTCAATTTTTTATTTCAAATCACCATACTTGCCAGAACCACCTACACCGATTGGCCAAGCAGCAACGGCGGCACTTCATGTGAATAATAATAACGTCATTGTTCATCAATATTTAAAAAATTTTAAAAACCTCAAACTTGTCCCGACTATGTATCAATTATGTGTGAAATCCCGACCCCCTCATCCCAGTGCACTCATCGGAGAAAAATATTGAAAATCAACCCCTTTTTTGGCCGCAGGTTTATGCAGACTCGTCAAACTGATATGATCCTAAATTCCATTCGCGACACATACGAAGTCGCGAGCAAAAAGCCAGTCTTCGATAAAACCTCGTAGCGGTGTATCGACCGATGTGTCCCGGACCTGCGAAGAATTCGAGTGCAATATTCATGGTGCAAAGGTGGCGAAAGAAGAAACTACGACTGCCATTGAACGTGAATACTCCAAGTGCACGGTAAACGTGCACAGCGCATAAAAGAAAACGTGTTTAGCTCGAAAAATGTTCCATGGGGCGAGTAGCTTTTTGAGAATTCCTGGGGACCCGGAGATCGAGTGGTACGTCTCTTGGTGCTCTATTCGAACGAAGCGAGTTTGCAATCTCGACTTTTCGTCGACCCTGGAAAACCTACGGTGAAAGGTACCAAGGGAGGGCAAAAAAAAAAGAGAAGAACGAGCTACGTGCATACACGGGCTCTCTCGTGGGCGATTTTTGCCGACGTCCACTTTCCAAAGGGTCTACAACAGCGGGAGGACAAGACAGTCAGAAAGAGGAACGAGCAGAGTTGGCTGCCATAGTCGACTACACATGCGGATACTTACGTAGGTCCAAATAGAGTGTTGGCTTACGAAAAGACGTAATTTACGTCGCTTAACTTTTTAAATCGCCAGGCGTTACGCCCTTATGCTTTTTCCCTGCAGTTTACTTATATATGTATGTATGTGTGCTGAGTGAGCTGTATGCGTCTGGTACACGCTTAAGGCTTTCGGAAACATTACGGTTCGGGTATGCGGCGAGAAAGCACCGCAGTTTCCTAGCAATGGAGATATACATATATATATGTATATATTCTCAGCTCTTATCTCCCGTGCATGACTACTCGTGAGAAGACAAGCAAGTCAGGACTGCTCGAACGACTACGAAGGCAGAGCGAAATTTGCGAAATAATGCACTACACGTTGTCGGAAATGTGCACTTTTTTTCAAGACCTATGCGCAGTGTTGTATACAGATTTAGTGTCCTTGTCTGAAAAAAAAACGCTGCCAAAAACTATAACCTTCGATATTCAAAACTGATCGATCGCGTAATTTGATGACTTTGTTTGGGTTCATTTGATTAATTGCTTAATTCCAGCATTAATTCATCATCAATTCCTTAATTCCATAATGAATTTGTTAATTAGAACATTGATTGCATTGTTCATATCATTATGCATTTTTGAGAGAAATTGCAGAGCAGTCGACTATTTAGATTGGGTGATACTGGGTTTTTAAAATGAAACTTTAATCACTGCAGGGTCTGCATTGACCGAAAGTCAGCTCACATAATTCGTCGTACCATTCTATGGTGTTCATAAATACTGAAAAAAAAAAAAAATGTTTCGATAGCAAACAAGTTAGGGAAAGAGTGAAAAAAGTGTGGATTGCCTTTACTATTCAGTTTTGCTAAAAACGTTCAGTAAAGACAGAATAATTCCCCGTGAAAAATATTTGTCCCTTATAATAAGAAGACATATGACAACACCGCAGAACATTATTGTTCAATATTTCAAGAAAAAAATTATTATCGTGTTGATAAAGTTAAAAACTTTTATGGTAAAAAAAAAATTTTGCGTGATAAATATTAATATTTTGTATTGTTTATGTTATTTTCATTAACAGATAAAAGTGTTGGTTAATTCATAATTACTTAAAAACTTTGTTCGATTAAAAGTTACTTCCAGATAAAAATTTGTGTTGCAGTATTATTTTGAATATGCCGCGAAAACTTACGCTATTGGTCCGTGGAACGATGCGGTGTTGCTACATGTCTTCTTATTATAGGGGACAAATATTTTTTACCGAAAATTATTCTGTCTACATTTCAATGCAGACCCTGCAGTGTTAAAAGTTTTATTTTTAGAACCCAATATCTCGCAATCTGAATAGTCGACTGTTCTGAAATTTCACTCAAACATGCATAAAGATATGAACAATGTCTGGTTAAAATTTAAATAAAATCTATATAAATCAATTCGCAGCCATTCCTTCGAATAAGGGGTATTCAGACGCTACAAAAAGCTATTTTCATGGATTTTTTTATAAGTGTATACTATAGATATTGATATAAAAGTTGTAACGCTTAATAAATACACTTCTGAAATACGTTTTACAAAAAATTGGATTTATTTAAATCACTATTTATAGGCAAAAATGGTAATAAAAAAAAATGTCCTAAAACAATAGTAGGTCTGCGCTGTTAATGAAATCTCGGAGATGGATCATTCGAAACAAAAAAATCAAACGGATTCAGATTCAGTATGTTAATGGCTATAGCGCATATCATACGATTTTTTATATATGCAACAAAAACAAAATGGCGGATATTTTGCGAAAAAACAAAAAAGAACGTGTTGTTTCACCGTTTTTGGCAAAAACAATAGTGAACATCAAAACTAAAAAAAAAACCCTTGATTATAGATGGAGTTGCAAAGAATACGTGGCTAAAATTTCAAAAGGATCGGTTCAGTAGTTTTGAAGATTTTATCAACAAGCCGTCGAAAAATGTTGTTTCGAGAAAAACGCGTTTAAAGTTTGTTTGAGTTACATAAATACATAACAATTTTTTTTACGTATTTCGAAAGTGTTTTTATTAAGTGTAACAACTTTTATACCAATATCTATAATATAAACCTATTTAAAAAATTCATGAAAACAGCCTTTTTAGCGTTCAAACTGAGAAGACCCCTTAATTCTTCAATTCCACCATTGATTCTATTAATTCCTCGATTCAAAGATTCATCTCTTAAATGCACTGTTAGTTCCATTAATCGCATAATTAATTCACTCATCCCTCTATTAATTATATCAACAATTGATTGGTTTCATCATTTTTCCCTTAACTCTATCGTTAGTTCCTTAATTCCATCATTAAGTCCCCAATTTCATCATTAGTCCCTTAATTCCATCATTAATTCCTCAATATCATCATCAATCCCTTAATTTCATCATCAATGCCTTAATTCCATCACCAATTCCTCACCTCCGTCATCAGCTTGTATAATTCAAACAATTAAAACATCAAACGGAAACTTCTTGATACCAGCGGATCTTTTGATATGGAAAATTGCAGGAAGATCCCTATTGGAGGTGTTGCTTGCGAAATAGAAACTGTTGCAACGCTGAATGGAACGAACGAAGAACAATGGGAAGAAAGAATGACGGTGTGTTGGTCGGAAGAGAAACATTGGTGGTGCAAAATTTGACGTGCGGTGGCAAAATGTTGAATAGAAATGCTTGCAAACAAAAGAGCGAGATACGACGTATGGAAGCCGAAGGAACAATACCCACAATAATGTACGTACGTCAATTGAAAGCGGAAAATCTGAGGGTCGGATTAGAAGGCAAAGTTAATCAATGTCGCTACACCGAGGGAATGAAGAAGCAGTGCGCTGCTTCCTGTTCTACTCGGATGCATGCGAAAAGGCTGGAAGAATGTGAGCTATACGTATAAGCGAATTGTCCCTTCACTTCCCGTCAAAAATCTGTGCGGCTATAACCGTACACAGAATTCCCGACATTCCGCGCAATGGAGGATGGGAGAATTCGCTCGATCTGGAATGTGCGCTAGTGCGAAGTCTCCAGCAGTATCCGCACGTAGTATTGAAAAATTCTTGTTCGTCGAGCAAGATATCGAATTGTTCGACGTCCACACGACTGGAATATTTATACTGACATTTTCATTATTCATTTGAAGCATCCCCTTTTTTAATCTCTCCCAATTTTTATTGACTTTTATGCGGGCTCGAGGATTTTATTTGACAAAATACTGGATGCACCACTCGCTACGCGTGAACGAAGATTAAAATCAACTTTATTTCATATTAATTGAACACTCGTGAGCTCAATGTGCAAGGTTCACGATTTCTCGTCATAAAGCTCCCATTGAAAACTCCGAATGTTGGAATGTGCCCAACGCTCGTAGGAATTCTTCGATATACAGTAATAGATCGAAGCAAAATCGCAATTAATTAAAAACACACATAGCTGAATGAATATAAATGCAAATATGAGTAAGCTCAACACCTGTCCGTAGTGTAACGTACCGAACGTGATGAACATATCGCGAATGGGAAAGGCAGAGCCTCCCTTTCTCTTTCTCTCTCTCTCTCTCTCTCTCGCTCCTCTCCTCTCCATTCTTTCGTCCCGCCGAGGATCAATAGCATACCATCGATATAACGCGTAATTGCATACATGCATTCACCGTATTATGGAGTTAATGCGTCATGCGACCCGTGAGGAGAAACGTAATAAAGTGGAACAAATGCAATTGTTAGGGGGCACGTAACGCGTGTAAAACACGAACGTGACGAGAATTTCGGACACCCAACTCGCTTCCTCATGCGCGCACATTGTAACGCATAATAGCGCAATGAAGTCAATGCACTATCAAATTGATATCAGTGCATTCGCGGAGAACTCGGTCCACATGAGGTGAAGCGTAAAGGTAATCATCGGTCCTTCAACGTCGATGATGCGAACACGATAATGATAAAACGAAAGCTTATTCAGAGCCATCAACGGCCGATTGAGCGAACCAAATCAAACGGAACACGTTTCGAGGAAAATGAAATAAAAACTACGAATAACTTGGAGAGTCACGTTGTAAAAGTGCGCAGTTTGAAAGAATTGAGATAGAAAATTGGTGTTCCAATTGGAAAGCAGAGAAATCATTGAGTGTAGGCAATGAAGAAACCATAGAGCAGCTAAATGCAATTGGGCCAACGAGCAAAAGATTCTACACGATCCGACTATTTATCGACTTGACCAACTGACCCAGCCGCGGGAGAAGGGTCGAGGCAATCGATCATCCAATGTGGCCACAGACATCTCTCCAACTCCACCGAGCCATACCCACGAATATGCACAACCGCAGACTCGATTTCTAGCCAGTAGGAGATAAATTTTCTAGCACGAATAACAATGGAACAGAGCTGCAGGGTGCGCCCAAACAAAAAACGCATCCAACTCCTTTGCAGAGCTCCACCAACGGAGATACCAACTAACGAACGCGGCCCAATTATTTCCATACGTCGATCCAACGATGCCAGTGACGTGTAAACGACGTACGCGCGGTTAGCTGAAGTTCAATTTTTGGCTCGTTTGCCCAAGGCGCGGATTCATCTCTAAAAGGCAATACCGATTTACACGAATGCGTACACTTCTGTTGGTTTGTTCGATTGGCGGGGGATTGCTATCCCTGTTCTCCCATGCTGCACCATTCGCTGATATCCAAGTAGAATTTGATGTTCAGTTGACATGTTCCGAATCCGCACAGATTTTGTCATTCGACCGAAACGTTGTATAGGCAGCGAAACGAACGGAAGTTACGTTCAGTTCAAGTTTAAATATAGATGCTTTGATTGGTCAGTAGCACCGCTTATACACTGACTTGATTTGCTCGCATACATTGGATGATTTGATTATCCTGTTTTTTGGGAGCGATCAGAATGTCCAATGAGAAGTGGAGACAGATCTGAAATCTTAATTTCTCGACGAACCCAACTCCCTAGCTAATATCGCAGCTTCCAATTGCTAAATAACATAGCATTTTCTAATCCTCAATGACATCGGAGCATCCAACTGCTAAATAATATCGCATCTTCCAATCCCACGTTGGCATCGGAACTTCCAACTGCTACATGATGTCGCATCTTCCAATTTCTAATTGACATCGCAGCTTGATAAATGAGCTAGCATCTTCCAATTCTCAATGACATCGAAGCATCCAACTGCTGAATAATATCGCATCTTTCAATCCCACGATGGCATCGGAACTTCCGATAACGAAAGTATATTAAATCTTCCAATCCCCAATTGACCTTGCAGCTTCCAATTGCTAAATGATGTCGCATCTTCCAATCCCTAATTGACATCGCAGCTTGCTAAATGACCTAGCATCTCCCAATTCTCAATGACATTGGAGAATCCAACTGCTGAATAACATCGCATCCTCCAATCCTACGTTGGCATCGGACTTCCAATAACGAAATGATATTGCATCTTCCAATTTCCAATTGACCTTGCAGCTTCCAATTGCTAAATGATGTCGCATTTTCAATTCCTAATTGACGTCGCAGCTTCCAATTGATAAATGATGTCGCATCTTCTGATTTCTAATTGACTTCATAGCTTCCAATTGCTAAATGATATCAGATCTTCCAATCGCTCATTGACATCGCAGCATCCAATAGCTAAATGACATGACATATTCCGATTCCTAATTGACTTCCTAGCTTCCAATTGCTAAATGATATCGAATCTTCCGATCTCTAAGTGACATCGCTGTTTCCCATTGCTAAATGATATTGCATCTTTCAATCCCTAATTGACGTCGCAGCTTCCAATTGCTAAATGCGACCGCATCTTGCAATCCCTAATTGACATTGCTGCTTACAATTGCTAAATAATCGCATCTTCCAATCCCCAATTGACATAGCAGCTTCCAATTGCTAAATAATGTCGCATCTTTCAATCCCTAATTGACGTCGCAGCTTCCTATTGATAAATGATGTCGCATCTTCTGATTTCTAATTGACTTCGTAGCTTCCAATTGCTAAATGATGTCGGATTTTCCAACCGCTCATTGACATCGCAGCCTCCAATAGCTAAATGACATAGCATCTTCCGATTCCCAATTGACTTTGCAGCTGGCAATTGCTAAGTGATATCGGACCTTCCAATCCCCAATTGACATCGCAGCTTCAGACTGCTAAATGCTACCACATCTTCCAATCCCTAATTGTCATTGTTGCTTGCAATTGCTCAATAATCGCATCTTCCAATCCTCAATTGACATAGCAGCTTCCAATTGCTAAATGATGTCGCATCTTTCAATCCCTAATTGACGTCGCAGCTTCCAATTGCTAAATGACGTCGGATCGTCCAACCGCTCATTGACATCACAGCCTTCAATAGCTAAATGATATAGCATTTTCCAAATCCTAATTAACTTTGTAGCTTCCAATTGCTAAATGATATCGGATTTTCCAATCTCTAAAGGACAACGCAGCTTCCAATTTCCAAATGATATCGCATCTTCCAATCCTCAATTAACATCGCAGCTTCCAATTGCTAAATGATTGCATCTTCCAATCCCCAATTGACATAGCAGCTTCTAATTGCTAAATGCTACCGCATCTTCCAACCCCTAATTGACATCGCAGCTTCCAATTGCTAAATGACGTCGGATCGTCCAATCGCTGATTGACATCACAGCCTTCAATAGCTAAAAGACATAGCATTTTCCGATTCCTAATTAACTTTGTAGCTTCCAATTGCTGAATGATATCGGATCTTCCAATATATAACTGACAACGCAGCTTCCAATTGCTAAATGATATCACATCTTCCAATCCCCAATTGATATCGCAGCTTCCAATTGCTAAATGCTACCACATATTCCAATCCCTAATTGCCACTGCTGCTTGCAATTGCTGAATGATCGCATCTTCAAATTCCTGATTAACATCGCAACTTGCCATGGCTACATTGGTCTCTTCCTCCTGATTCCTGAATCTAATATCTACCGCCAACATACCTCTGTCGAAACCTGCCACGGTAGTCTCCTCGGCGACCCTAGGGCCACGCTCCACAGACTCTGTCTTTAATTGGTTCGAGTCCGTAGATTCTCGAGCCAAAAAAACGTGAGAACAGTCCGTACATCCAAGAACGAGAGACCCATGCGCGGAACGAGCGAGAGGAGCACGTTCTGCAAGCAGGCATGAAGTTAGGATCGCGTTTCGCATCCCCGCGAGCCACGCAGGGTGCACTCGATCTCCATTCACGCTCATGGGCTGTGTCCTATCCCCCGGCTCTCGTTCCTAGCCAAAGCACGGCAAAATTGCCCTCCATTGTCCGCGATATGTGCGAATGTAAGCCGGGGCGCGTGAGCGTTCACAAATCTAGCTCCTTTTCATGGCTCGATACAACGTACAAAGGGGGTTATTAAAGGCAAGTCGGTGGCGCAGGTAAGGGCGAAAGAGAACGAAAAAAGAGGCTGTTACAGCATTTGCAGCCTGTTCCAGCGCGGAAACGGCAATGTTCACTTCGCCGCTTTTTCACCATACCAATGCCAACCACAGTCATGCTCGAAGCTTTCCCATGACCCCGTTTTACGAAGATTCCCGCAACTATTTTCCCCGTTTATGTCACGTGTGTGCAGCCGCGACGACGATTCGTGGAAATCGCGCTCCTCTGGTATCAGACAACGCGCCCATTACTCGCCTTTACGCTGCCGGCATCCGCAGGAATTTTCACATTTCCTCACTACTCGAGAAGCCATCAAAATATATTCTTAACGGTGCACAGCGTCCGCGAAATAGCCTCGACTCTCTCGATAAGTTTGTGTTTACTGCATATTTGTGTAGTCTTTATGGGTACTCGGTAGATAAAGATTGGCGAAATGGGCTATTGCGCAGGTGAGTTAACGAATAAAGCAACCGGTAGATCGAGCAGTACCGATGAAGTCATGCTACCTTTCCTTTTAGAAGAATGAGCTGTACCGATCAGCCGAAACTGATGGCAAAAATATTAGACCGTGTTCGGAATGTGGGAAATCCAATCCAAACCATAATACTGATAAAAATAACGAATCAAGAATACTGGGATGGGTGACCGCTCGTGATCGTAACATCGCCTGTATAGACACTGGCTCTCCACAGTTTCCCTGTGCCCTTGTACAAGTGTGATATACTGGGCATTGGGCACTGAGAAAAAAAACCAATTGAATCAAAAAAATATATTGGTTGATCCAAATAAATGTACTGCTGCGGAGTGCCACCGATATATGAGATTGTTACAATACCATAAAATATTGGAAAATGTGATTGATTCAAATAACACTTTTTTTTAAAAAAGCTCTTCTGTTCTCTGAATATCTACATTATCCTTCAAATAAAATTATATTCTGTTGCAATCATTCAATACACAATCCGTAGATGTATGGATGAAATGATTAAGCGGTTGCTATAACATTTTTTATTTCGTACAAAAATATAATCAATAGAATTAATTATTTCTTTACTGCATCGAAACGAATATGCCATGGGACGTACGTTTTCCAATTTGTTTTAAATCTCAAGTAAAAAGTGAGCATTAGAATGATCATCCACGATAATAGTGGAAAGAATATCAGATATTAAATGGAATATCCATGGAGAGAATATCAGACATTCAACTGACAAGAACACTTTGATCTTAGCCACAGGCCAAAAAGCGATACTCTTTAGAGTTTCTCCGGCGTTTGATTTTCGGTTCGCCTTACGCTTACGAGAAACGAGCGCACATGCGGCTTCTAGCGGATACTTCGAGAACTACGGGTTTCCTCACACTTATAATTTCGTCGGCGCTCGGCCATGATTTGGTTGAATTTTTTCCATCAAATGTGCAAGAAACAAATTTTATTTTCGCATAATTTTTTTAACCAATTCAGACATTTGCTTAATATTTTCAATAAAAATAAAATATTAATGTTTTAACGAATAATGTACTTGGAAATCAATATCGGATATGGTGAAAAAAATACAATAACATATTTACTCAATAAAAGTTTTCTCTGAATCAAACCAACGAAATTCAATTTTTCTTGTTTGCTCGAATCAACAATATTCATGTTATGAATTGAAACGTTTTTTTTTTCTTTATTGCGAAAAATGCATTCAAAACTATGGAATATGTTCGCGATAATTTTTTTAATAGTTTCAATAATATATTGTTCTCGGCTAACAATATATCTATTGAATGAAAGAAAACATTTAATTTTATCATGTTATTAAAGTCAATAGCGTTTTGTTTGCACTAATAAATCCGATTATTTCCACCAACAATTTTACAATTAAATCAATGAAATTTCATTCAATAACACCAATGATATTGGATCAACGGTTTTTGTTCTCAGTGTAGGCAACACTGGGACATCTCCAAGGAACTGCCTATGGTGAGGTGACAAGTCTAGCGTAACGGTCGATAAATGGGATCGTAAAATCCCTCGATGACATGAGAAATTGTATCTTCTCTACATATAATAAAACTATAAGAAGTGATATTATCTGTAATTTTGTTGTTTTCACATAATTAATTCACAGGTCATTCGTATCAACTAAAACAAGTCGGAAGGTCGTACTCTAAAAGAAATGTGTCTGTCTCTATGTTTGGGTGCTTATAACGAGAACTACTGAATCAATTTGGATCAATCTTTCACAGAAACACCTCTTAGATTGTGGAGTACGATTCACGCTATGTAGTTTATTATAATTGCAATAATCAAGCATACAAATAAACAAACATCACGTCCATATTTAAAAAAAAACGATAATGCCAAACGAGTGGGAAAACATAGATAAACAAATGAAGAGTTAAACGAATAAATAAATAAAAGTTCACTAATAATCAGCGCTTGTGTAACTTCTGCATTTTTATAATTTTTTTTCACAAATTATGATTTTCAACAAAAAAAAATATATAAAAAAGAAAGAATCCATAAAACATAAAAAGCTAATAAACAGATAAAAAAAATTGACAGATAATGAGGCGTGCTTAATAATGGAAAGGGAAAGACGAAAAGAGAGGGTGAGATTTCTATGGGCATGAATTCCACACAGGGGAGCAGTGCGTATCCTTCTCCATACCTTGTGTAAGATTATCCCCAACACCAACAATTTTTTTTTGAAAGCTGTAATTGCGGAGTTCCATTTACCACCAAAAGGATTTTAACCCGGGCGAAGCTGAGGGCACAGCTAGTACGTAATAAAAAAAGAAAAACTACAAAAATGAAGATGACAATAATAATAGTGATCAATGCCATTATTATCGTAGCCACAATAATGATTATTGTTATTATCGCTGATGTGGAGCTTCGAATATTCGAAGCTGTGTTAACTCTTAGCGATTTGAAACACTATTATTCTCAATTCTAAAGTGAGATTCGCCTTTCTTCTCATTGTTCAGCAATGCGATTGCCTATATCATCAGCTCAGGGTTCTCGAGAGGTTTCTTTCTTCCATCAGACGCTGTCAGTGGCGGGCGGCGAAAGTTCATACGATTCATCTTGCCAGCGTTTGCCCTTCAACACGCACACGCACACATATATCCACACGCGTCTCCCTCATGCACGAATTATATGGCATAGCCAAGCCTGTCTGTAAATCCATCGCTGATGCTTCTTTGACGCACTAACTTTTTAACATATTTGACGGATCGCTCATCCTACGATAAGTCACAAGCTATCAAATCAACCATGAATTGCCGGTGTCTTTATAGGAATTTGAGTGGGAGAATGGCAGAAAGGGCGAGCTGAGAAATACATTTCGGAAATGAGTAAAGCAAAACGTTGAACATCTGGCACCATTGAACTTCATCATCGATGGCTCAGCATCGATAATCTCCACAATGCCATCTAAGTCGGAAAATCAGAGACCAATAATTGTCGCAATGGCATCTAACTTCATGATTAAGGACCAATAATTTACAACGTTAATATCCAACTTGAAAAATCTGGAATCAGTGATCCCCAAAAGGTATACAACTTCAAAATCAAGCACCAATGGTCTCTACAATGGTATCAGAGACGAAAAATAAGGGATCAAGGATTATCGAAATGGTATCTAACTTAATATCAGGGACCAATGAACAGGGGTGACATCAAACTTGAAAAATCTGGAATCAATGATCCACCAGATGGTATCTAACTTGTTAAATAAGGGGTCCGTGACTTTCAAAATATTGTCACATTTCAAAATCAACTGGTATTTACGTCCAAAAATCAGGTGGCAATATCGCCAAAATAGTAGCTAACTTAAAAATCAAGAATCAATCATCTTCAAAATGATGTCAAAAATCTGTAATCAATGAGCCCCAAAATAGCTTGGAAAATCAGGGACCCATGGTCTTCAAAATGTTGCCTAATTCCACCAAAAAGTAATTTCAGACCAAAGTTCCTCAAAATGTTATCTGAGCCCGAAAATAAGGGACCAATGATCGCCAAAATAGTATCTAACTTAGAAATCAAGGACCAATCATCCCAAAAAATGTTGTCTCACTTTAAAATCAACGACCAATGATGTTCAACGTGTTACCCAGCTTGGATAATCAAGGGCCAATGATCTCCAAACCGCTTACTAGCGTACGCCGTAACCTGGAGACTTTGGAAACGGTCAATGTCATGGCATCGTTGTTTTGCTATGCCTCCCGCGTAAATGTAGACAACAAGGGACAATTGGCAACAAGTTTATGAGACAAGATTAACAGGCTAGACTTTCATCTTGTCCATTTGCCGCTCTGTTGATTCGATTTACGTCCAAATTCACAAGATACGGCAGACTTTATTCAGCTTGACAAACTTTACTCACGGTTGTGTCTTTTGGCAGTGGCGGAAAAAAAACCACAAGCGATACAGCGCATTCTCAACCGGTTGCGTACTGCTCTGGTGTTCTTGGCACCGTGCACTTGCGCGGTTCTCTCCATCTTTCTCTCTGTCTCTCTTTACCTCTCTCGCATCTCCGTCGCCCACTCGATCCGCGTCTCCTTGACACTGGAAACTGTTCTATACACATAGGAGCTTTTTGTTTTCTCTCCTCGTAAATTGATTCACGAGACTCCCGGATTGTTTCGCCGAAAAGTGCGAAAGTTACTTCATGCTCGCGGGAGAGTCACGAGGAAAGCTGGTCTTTCCTCAAGCGACCACGACGTTGAGAGAGAGAGAGAGAGAGAGAGGGAGGGAGATAGAGAGGGAGAGAGAGAGAGAGAGAACCTGCACATATTCAACAGCAGCGTATTTCTCGCCCACGGCTTTGCTCGAAACACTCGCGGCGACAAATTTCAGCGGATATTAAAGAGAGTAATGAGATAGGTGTGGGGAAGCGAGATGCAAACAGTGAAGAGAAGGAAAAATCACTGAAAGAACGCGACACCCAACATACGGGGCCCAGATTAAAAAAAATATAACGTATGACCTTGTTCGCCATAAAACACAACTTTTTTTTTCTCACGACACGTCAGTGTAATTCCAAGTTATACTGGCGAAAGCAGATGGAACTATGAACATTTTCACATATCTCCATTAAGCTGGTCTGTTTCACCAAAAAATGTCCGAAATTCGTGAGCTAAACTTCGTTAATCACACTTCTCATTAAATCCACAGAACGAACAATTTACAAAATGATTTCCCCATATCTCATTTCTACTTTTCCTCCGTTTCGGGTTCAGAATTTGAACCAATTTGTTTTTCGTTGCAAAAGTGTCAAGAATACATATTTTCGTATGTGTCAGTGATTGATAATGATGGTATTTTTAACATTATTTATTTTTAGGCGCGATTGAGAATATTTTTGGATGGGACTACGAGCGTTAAATCTAGAAGGGCGACGGGACCTTGAGGATACATACATGCGCAACCTTGGTCGCGCAACATTCTTTTTTCTTCTATATTTTTCGTCCTCTTCGCTCCTCCACGCTCTCGCCATCTAAGCGCGGAACTTTGGCTTGCCCCTCGTCCTTAACCCGTCTACGGTCTTTCGTCCCTTCGTGGGTCTTCGACATAACTCATCGGTGTTAATTATCGACTTCGATGAACCTGAACAGAAATTCCTCTCGGAGCCGTAGCCATCTTCAGGTCCTTTTGACTGCTCAAGATTCGTGCTATTCTTTCCAGAAATATATATATATATATATACATATATATATATATATATATATATATATATATATATATATATATATATATATATATAATTTATTTCGTATTTTTCGTATTTCAATGCTTTTGTCCTCAATGAATGCAGTTTTTATTCAAGATCCTACAAAGGTGGCAATTAAATCGGGATATTTATGGGACGAACAATTCCTAAACGAAGCATCCTATATGTTGATACATCTGTATATGGGGAAAAGGTTATTTGAACAGACTATATTTACGTGATCGTCGGGTTCGGAGATTTTCCGTCCGAGATAAATATATTTTAGGTTTATAACTTCGCTTCGCAATAAATACAGACTATTTTTGTGATGTTGGTTTTTACCAGAAAAGATTGAGCATTTTGAGAAAAAAAATCGAAACTCCATTTTGACTTCAGTAGAATGAAGATAATTCAATTCCGAATACGAAACCCTCTTGAATTTTTGATTCAAATGTAATTAAATTCTATTCATTCACTTTGAAATGCATATTTGATATATTTTTTCTCGATTACAGAATTCACAAAAGAATTTTTCAGGGGTGTTTCGGATTCGGAATTCAAGTGCTTGAATTTACACAAATTTACACCGAGTTGAAAATTTTGAAAGTATCGTTTTTTAATTTTTGACGGAATTCAAAATATATTTATATTAATAAATATATATGCATTTAAAAAATATTCTCTGAAAATTTCAAGTCGGTCCGTGCAAAATTGAGGAAGTTATAGGGATTTATAGGCAGATTCCACGAACCGGCGAACTTTAATCGCGTTTTTCTCAAAATAATTTTTTCAAAACCGGTGATCACGATATTTAAAAGATGACTGTACCTATCAATTTCAAATTTTACAAGATTCGATTTTTTTTAAATGCATAGCTTTTTTATATGCAAAAATTGAGCGTTTTTCCACCGAAAATCGATACTTTCACTTTTGACAGTGGCCATTTTTTTGAAAACCAGTTTTTTATTAAATCCTTCGTCAGAGCACTAGATAATTGTATTTCGGATGCTGTGTTTCCGAGTAGTCACCGCGAAAGATGCTTATCAAACGGAACTCTGCGCAAATCATAGTATCTATACATATTTATAAATATTTTCCAATATAAAAATTGTAGAAGATACTCAAAACCATACTCTTTAATATAAAAAAAAAAAAAAACAATTGGCCTACCTGCACACGTTTTCCCATGAAAAAATCACGAAAATTCCTGTTTTTTTTTCCAGCCACGAGCTAGGTGTATCCCATCAATTATCTCCATTCTGCTGTACTCAAAATAGAATGTTGATTTATTCCCCAATGCTAATTTTTTTGGCAAACATAGGGTGTCTCAAAATGACCTGATATTATAATTTATTAATAAAACATATTATTTATTTGAAAAGTACGAATATTTTCATTTTAATATAAGGTACAAACATGGAGGTTATGTGTGGAACACAATATCCGATAAATGGCCACCTCATCCCTGTTTGCAAACGTTCACTCTTTTGACAACATTTTCAACAACATTTTGGCATAAATTGCGGACCAATTTCATTAATGGTGCGTCCAATTGCTTCCTTGAGCTCGGGAATGGTCTGTGGATCATTGGCATCCACTTTTCCTTGCAGAAAACCCCAAAGAAAGAAGTCCATTAGCCACCAAGATCGCACGATCTTCGTGGCCAATTCACATCGCCACGGCGCGCGATAACACGACCATGAAACTTCGTCTGCAATAACTGCATTGTTTCGCCCGCAGTGTGGCAGGTTGCGCCATTTTGCTGAAAGAATATGTCTTCCAAGTCCATGCCGTTTATGCCATTTATCGGATATTGGGTTCCACACATAACCTTCATGTTTGTAGCTTATATAAAAATAAAAATATTCGTACTTTACAAATAAATATCCCGTTTTATTAATAAATTAAAGTGTTAGGTCATTTTGAGGCACCCTTTAACCCTCCGTGGTCACACTTCGGTAGAATAACCTAATGGTCACACTGGATAACGTTCACCCGGCCAAGTTCCAAATGGTTGCTGTCTGAAAACCATCAATCCGATCGGGATTGAAAAAATACTAGAAAATACTTTGAACAATCTAGAAATGGGTGAAAAGTCCGTATGTTATAACTCAAATGACAACATGTTTTGAAAAAATCGTGAATAGGTAAATTTGTCAAAAAATACACCTTTTCATTAAAAAATCATAACTTTCTGAATTTTCGATATCTTCAAGTAACATTGGGACAGGATACTCATTTCCCCAGAACATGTTCGTTCTGGGGAAAAATAGTGGCATAGTGGCACTTCAAACCCTCGCCACCTGGAGGGCCGACCTTTAAGGGATAGCACAACTCTAGGATTTTGGAAAAATCGTTTTTTTTGCTTAAAAAATAGTTTGGGGTCATAAAAACAATATGCAATTGGTCCTGTAGCGATTTTTTTTAATGGTTCAATTATCGATTTTGCCGCAGAGCCTTGGACTTCTTTCAGGCGCCTCATGCAACTTTAAACGTGTTTTTCTCTCAAAGACTTTTTTCAAACTGGGAGAACGGATTACTCGAACACCTTTGCATGGATCGATTAGAAATTTTTATAGTAGCTTCACAATTAAATTCTCTAAGGAAGTACGTAGCCGTTTTTTTTATTAAATGTAAAAATAAATTTTATAAATAATTTACTGCTTATTTTCGGGCAAAAAATCGATTTATTTCTTGCAAAGTGCGCCATTTTTCAAAATTTGATTTAAAAAATCGCTACGTAGTCCCATCGCTAATAATATATAGATTATAATTTTTTTTGGTTTTTGTTCCAGGTCTTATACTTTACGAGAAAACCGTCCTCCCGCGAAGCCATTTGTAAAAAAACGTGTTTTTCAATGTGGGCTCTGTCGCCGCCATTTTGTATGAAAATTATAATAACTTTTTTTTTAAATACTTTAATATGTGCTCAACAAACCCTCGCAAAAGAAATCCTGTTCCTTTTTTCATACTCCCAAAATTAATTGTCAAAGTTAGGCCTTATTTTCTGCCGTTAGAGTGGTGTTATTCCTCAATTCAAACTAGGGCCCATAGTTATATAGACCCAATGTTGGGTCTGGCCAAAATTTACCCACGGTGACCAAGGAGGCTTAATACTCACCCCAAAAATACGCTATATTTTTTTCAAAGACGACTTAAAGCCCATTAAAAATAATATTTTTCTCCGTCGAAAAATTGCCGCCCAAGGACCTCCAAAAATACATGGCCACCATATAATTGTCCCCTTCATACATACACCCTCACCCACGCATACTGCAACGCAATAGCAGGAAATATACCGCTGAAAAAAAGTCCGCAAGCGAATGCAACGACGAAAAAAAAAACAATCTACATATACATATGTATAAACAGGAGTAATAAAAAATGATAATAATTCGTCGACTCACCGATGGCACACGAGAGAACGAGAAGCGCGATGACTCTCAACGTTTTCATCCTGTATACGGGCTTCTCGTTTCTTTTTTATTCTCTCTCTCTCTCTCTCTTTCTCTCTCTCCACAGTTTATTCGTTTTTTTTCCCTCGTAATCTTCTTCTCGGTTCGTTCCTCTTTATCGACCTTCTTTTCCTCGCTCCCTTCGTTTTTTGTTTCCGTTCGACACTCACGTTTTCACCGTGTCACTGTGCGGATCTCGACATGGGCCACGAATTACCGAGCGGAGGACCGCGATATATATATACAGAGAGAGAGAGAGAGACAGAGAGGCGAAGAAAGAGAGAGAGAAAGAAAGAGGAGAGCAGGAAGTTCGAAGATCGGTCGCCACGGAGTTTCTCGTGTCGTTGAGCCTAACGAGAAAGATCGAGAATACCGTTTTGGTGGTTGTCGACGACAACGACGACGATGACGACGACGACGACGGTGGATCGAGAGGGCTTCTGCCTGTGGAAAACCCCAGCTAGACGTAATCGTTGGCGTTTGCATTAAATGGAACACACACATACACCCACGCAACCACTAAAAAAAAAAAAAAAACACACGCGCGCGGACGCGGCTTCTTTCGCGACCATAGCCACACGCGGATTCGGAGTCGTCGAGGGTGTGGGTTGGGACGAGACTAGATGTGCAGCCAAACGCATGCAGATCCGGGCTCGGTTAGACGAACAGACGGCGCGGAGACGTTAAAGTTCACACTCGCACCGGCTCAATCGCACTTAACGAACTTTCGTCATTATAAAGGGCGCTTTGCGCTTGTATGTTGAAAAAGTAAAGTTTTTTGGCTCCGCCATATTTCTTCGGCTCGAAATTGCCTCGCTTTTTTTCAATTTGTCGAAAAGGACGCGATGGCGGAAAGTCTCGAAGAAAAAAAGGATTGTTGGAAATCTTTCTCAATTGTACGGACGGAAAAAGTTGGCTCGATACGCGAAATATTTTGAGAGACTGTCGTTTAAGATTATTTCGAAAGAAATGTCGGAAAATTAATTCGGAGAAATTCATTTTTTTCTCAAATTTATTCCGAAAACGTCGATTTTGACTATATTGATTTGGAAATAATTGATTTCGAGGAAATGAACAATGGTAGAGAAGGTTTGAAAAAATTGTTTACGAAATATTGATTGTGAAAAGGAGATACTAAAATGCCAGTGTGACACTTTCAATAAATCAATTTTTTTTGCCCTTTTCGACAGTTTATACTTTCAAGAATGCGAGGGGTGATCCAAAAGTAATGATAATGAATATTAAATACGGTGATTATAGTTTGAAAAATAATTTATTTCTCTGGATAGTCTCCTAATAAGTCAATACATTTAGTCCATCTTTTTTGGACTAAATGTATCGACCCAGTGACTTCTATCTCGTTCCTCGGCTCAAGGAACACCTCCGAGGCAAGAAATTTGAAGACGATAACGAAGTGATGGCCACTGTTGAGGGATTTTTTGAGCGTCAAGACGAAGATTTTTTTCTAAAGGCATTCTGGGTTTAGAAAAAAGATGGACTAAATTTATTGATTTGTTAGGAGACTATGTAGAGAAATAAATTATTTTTTTAACTATAATCACCGTGTTTAATATTCATTATCATTACTTTTGGATCACCCCTCGTATTTATATCATTTATATCAAGATCACTCTATCTTGCAAAAATCGATAATTAAATCTTCAAACACTTTTTTCTCGAAATGAGCTTTTTCAAATTTGCTGACATTGTAATTCAAACAGCAATTATCCGATTGACTTGAAATTTGAACCGAGTACTCTTGAATACATTTCCTCTACAATGACGTAGGATTTTTTTGGTTGGATGAAAATTGACGATTTGGCATTGAAAAAAACGACCATTTTATAGGCAAGAAAACAGACTTTTTTTCATAACCACACCATTTTGTTAGATTTTGATATTTTTAGAAAATCCTACGTCATTATACAGGACCTTCCAGTTTAACGATACTTTTTCCTTTTTCGGTTTCAGCTACTCGATGGGCCGGAATCGTGTAAGCAGTGGAGGAACTTTTTTTTTGGCGCCTCCGAAGGCAGCGCATAAGTCGCATGGATGTCAATATTTCTCTATGAAAAAGTTATGTAATATAGGTCAATTATAGCCAAATATATTCTTACTTTTCCAAACCATTTAATTGAGTACTTTTCTTCCAAAAAATTTCCGAATATCACCCAAATTTTCAGCGTTCACACTGGTATAGCCCCTCAATATTTTGAGACAACCCCTAAAGGGATTTTTGGTGACGCGCAATATTTTTTGGGTTTGGGTTTGTTTGGCTTGTTTCTGTTTTGTTTGGACAAAACGGAGAGTGCGATAACATATATAGGTATGAACGGAGACGTAGCAGATATAGACATAATCGGCGCGCGTTAAAAAAGACCCTTAGAATTCAATATCCCGAAAACTTTTGTGAGTCGCCAAAAATCCCTGTAGGGATTGTCTAAAAATATTAAAAGGCAGGTTCGTCCAATATTTCAGCTCAATCGGGGGTGGGGGGGTTTGGGAACCTTACCCTTAAAAAAAACTAAAAAATTCAATATCTTGGAAAATATTGTGCGCCGCCAAAAATCCGTTTAGGGGTCGTCTTAAAATATTAAAAGGTAGGTTTTTACAAAATATCAGGTCGATCGGGTGAGGGGGGGGGGGAGGGGTTGGAATCTTATACAAAATTGTTTCTGAAAAAAATGATACCAAACAAATGAATTTGAAAATGCAGCTGCGCCTTATTTTTTCGTCCAAGTTCAAACTGGATAATTGTGTGATCGTGTTGAAACATTCTTATAACAATACGTCCAATAGGGATAGCCCCGTCCTTTATAGAGCCCCGATAATGCGCGAAATCGAACCAGAAAGGAACTTAAGGAGACCGGAGAGACGAATTCACGGAGATGAGACGATGAAAGAGAGAGAGAGAGAGAGAGAGAGAGAGAGAGAGAGAGAGAGAGAGAGAGAGAGAGAGAAATCGGAGGTGGCAGATACGCAATGGTCATGTGTATCGCGTTGCATCAAGTGTAATCGACGAAGTGCTGCGATGTGTGATAAGTTGCCCGAGGTTCTAGCCAGTGACGACATATAAAAAAAGATACAAAAAAACCCAAATCAGCCACGTTTCATAAAACCAATATAACTATAAACGTTCCAGAAATTCCTGACCGCACGCTTCCGACCCAAGAACTTTCGAAATTGATAATTTTCGATAATAAATTCAACACCAAAATCCCCCAAAGGGGGAGATACCTTTAGGCGAGAAAAACATTTGCTGATTTTCATGATTCTTTTTTAAAGGAAAGATTTCGTCACTTTTTCGAGACTTAGGGTATGTTTTATTGGTATTTTTGGCTGTTACATGGTATTTTTTAACTCTTTAAAAATAGCACGATTTTCTAAACTGCATTTTCAAAACTGGCGTGACGTATATCTAAGAAGCTAATTGACCGATTCTGATGAAATTTGGTACACATAGTTCTAACTTCACTGTCTAATACAGGACCGTAAATTTTTGTGAAAAAAAATTCATTGCAAAATGTAGCCATTTTTTCGGAAAATTCAATCTTTTTGTTTCAGAGCGTACCATTTAATCGTTTTTCAATATTTTTCACTTTTTCTTGGTTCATATTCTGCGTATGAGTGTTAATAAAAGAAAAATCTTTGCTGGTATTTTTTACAAGCTTTTATGTAACTTGACTTCATGTGAGATGCAAAACGGAAAATCGATATTTCACCCACTTCCCGATTACGCAGAGCTCTGAAATTTTGCAAACATGCAACTAAGAGGCAACAATGCATGATCCTCATTTTAAAAAAGTAAAAAAGAACGATGTTAAATTTTTTAACAAGCTTTTATTCCTTGTACCATAAAGCAGAAAATAATGTTTTTTACCAAGTCACCTACATGTGACTATAAATGAAAGCTTGGGGCGCTTGAAAATTTGGAGATATAATATTTTTTTTATTTACTGTAAAACAACCTTAGATTTCGTAAATAAAAATCCTGAAACCGAGTACAAAAATGTGATAACAATTACTCTCATTACTATTGTGCCAAATTAAATACGGTTAATGAAACGCAATTGATCAAATTTATTGAACATTTAAAAAGTTGAGCACCACAAGCTTCTGTTTATAGTCACATATTTTCTGATTAATCCCGCCCACGCTATGTGTCACGCCGTCTGACAACATCCGGCGCAACCCGTTTAGAAAACCGTGCCATACCTCCGCGATTATTAAAGATCAATTTAAAAAAATACCATGTAACAGCCAAAAGTAGATAAATAACCTAAGTCTCAAAAATAATTGCAAGTCTCAAAAATGGTGAAAAAAATCTGTCTTTAAAAAAATCAATAAAATCAGCAATATTCACAGCCCTAGCAATTACATAAAATCAGCTATAAGAAAAAAAAATTTTAAAAACGGTTCTCACGCTCAGCACTTTCACTCACCGTTTGAACTGCGTTCGAAACGTTTAAAAAAATGCGAAATTTCGAACTCACTCCCGATTTTCAAGACGGCGAGAGGACGAAAAAAAAGTAATCACTGCAAATTCGATTGTAATTTTTTTTTGGACGACCCCGAACTCTCGGATAATGTTGTAAGATCCTGAAATGCGGAAACCACACGATATCCACCGGCAGTCGAGTATCGACTTTTGCAGGATGTGTGCTGATGGTAGACACACACGCGCGCGCGCGACCTCGTCCCAGAAGGGTCGCGCAAGCTACTTCATGAACCAGAAGAGTGAAAGAGAGAGAGAGGGAGAGAAAGAAACGGGTCGAGGCTCAAAGGATCGCGAGCTTCTCGATTCACTACATAATGCGTGCAGCAGCCATTTTTTTATTATTATTTTGAAATTAATACGTCAGCGGGGTAGCATCTTTTTTACGGACCACCATACATGTACAGGGCCTTGAGGGTACTGGTCACGATCCCGTGAAAGGGTTGTGAGACATTTTTTCCGCTATTAAATAACCCAGTAATGCTTTATGCAGGATTGAATCATTTTTTAGATACTTTTATTATTTTTTGAGCGAGGGGTAGGCAATTTAAAAAATTAATTTAACAAAAACTGTTTTATGGAAGCAAACTTTTTAATTATTTGTAAGAGATCGTTAAGGATTCGGCTTCGGTCCGTTGTGTCATGTTATCTATTGGTGAGTGATGAGTATAAAATGTTATGATTTTGTGTTGTTTGATTTGTATTTTGATGATTTAGGTGATGTATCTTGTTTTGGTCCATATGTGTTTGTGATGATGTTGTTTTTAAGAATTCTTCATGGTTGAAAATGTGATGGTGTATGTTTTTGGTTCGTTAAAATCTGAGAGTTTGGAGTTTTTTTGGTGTGTTTCATATGAGAGTTTTGATAGTTTATTTAGTTTTATTTGTTCTAAAGTGAAAAATCTTCCTTTAATATTTGTTCTTTTCTATTTTTTGTTCAGTATTTTTATGCGAAAGTTGAGATCGTCTATTTCTATATAAAATAATGATTTGTGAAATTTGTGAGATATTCTATTAAGCTTTATTTTACCATTGTTACTGGAGATTTGAATATTTAAGTGTTTGGAAAAAATGTCCTTCGGTGTCAAACCTACTTGTCTACATTTAAGTAAGAAACGAAGTTGTTGTTTTAGGCGAGTCCTCGTGGCAGTGTCGTGTTTCCAATTCTTGAACGCTGCTAAGGTGAAATATCCGAAGAGTTGTAGTATCTCGCTGAAGAAGGTGATTGTGTCTGTTTATAGCCAGTCGATTTAAAATGAATCAAAGAAGTGTGCGGCCGTGTAGGTGACAAGAGATCGTTAAGGATTTGGCTTTGGTCCGGATTAATTATTTGTAGTTTGAGGACACGGTAACAAAAGTTTATCAACAATAAAATCAGAATAATTATTAAACTTGCAGAGTTTTGGACTCCTAATTAAAAAATGTTTGCAGATTATTCTTATTTTATTGTTGATAATTCTTTGTTACTGTATCCTCACACTACAAATAATAATAAAAAGTTCGATTTCATACACCAGTTGCCAACTGTACACTGAAAAAAAAAATAATAAATATAAAATAATATTTCCAAAATGGTTCACGTTTGCATAAAGCATTACTGGGTTATTTGATAGTGGAAAACATGTCATACAACCCTTCACGCGGTAGTGGAAAATAACCAGTAGCTCGGTACATGTATATTTGGGGAAGGGTGATTTGTAAAATATTTAACTTGAAGGGCTGTCCTCACAGTAGCATATTATCCCAATACTTAAATAAAAACCTCTTTACACCACCTTTGGATGAATATGACAATATTTATACGGAGATCATTCAAAGGAGTCGTCCCCACAAAATAAATATTTATTCGGACTTTGAGCCTGAATAACGGTACGTTTTTGGCGTCAAATTCACTCCATTCAATTTTCGAAGATCCTTCCGTACGTGGGGACAGGCAGTTTTCTAATTGCAGCGTCAGTTTGTTGGTGACAGTCGTCCAGAAAATATTTTTTGGACCGTTCACTATAGGGCTGTTTTTATCTAAAAGTGCCATATCTCACAAAGTCCCATAAATGTTACCAAAAAAACATTGATCAATTAAATAGTTATAATTTTTAATAAAGAATTTCTTTTTTTAGGAATTTTTACTTTCAAGATTTTTGTTTAACCATTTTATTATTCGATTCCTTAGGTTAATGGCGAATTTATAAATTCTGGAATATGTAATGCATGATCCAGAATTTTTTGATCCAATTGGACCGATAGGTCTCGTGCAGCAACCGTTTGAACACGACTGGGGTCGTTTGACCCCATGGTACCAGTGCAGAACTTTACAGAAGTGTGACCACGGAAGGGTGAGCAAATTTCTAAGACTGTCCACAAATCCGCCGGATGTGCTGAGAGTCATTTTAGTTATAACGGATTAAAACTATAATTTCCTTATATACATGCATGTGGAATCTAAAATATAAAAAAAAAACAAGATGAAAATAAGGGAAAAAGAAATGGAGTTCAGACTGAAGGAGGAACGAGTGAAAAGTGTGGAAGTGCCGGAAATTCGGCCCCAAGGAGAACGGTGTCCGAAAATTTTGGAAGGAAAGAAACGAGCATAAAGAAAGCTTTCGGGGAGAAACACGATCGAAGACGGACGTGAGAGAGCGATAAAAAAGGGAGAAAATTAATAAACGATATTGCTAACAAAATCATTTGCAATTACTTTCGCAATTATTATGGATTTTGTCAGTTTGTAAATGAATGTAATTTATTCGAAAATATTAACGGGACTCTCACTCTTTAAGGGAGGGTTCTACTTTGTTGGGCCAACAAAAAAATGTTTGGTTTTGCTGTATCTTTACTGTATCAAGTTTTTGAAAAAGTGGAAGGTTTACTCGCTGATCCTGGCATAGCAGATTAGGTGTAAGTATGAAACTTTTCATTTTATTCGCACATAAACTTCAGTTTAACTTGAAGGGGTCTTCTCACTTTAGACGCTAAAAAAATGCTATTTTCATGAATTTTTTTGATAGCTTTATATTGTACATTTTGATATAAAAGTTGTTACACTTAATAAATACACTTAACATTTTTTTTTATCGAAACAACGTTTTTCGTCGGCTTGTTGATAAAATCTTCGAAACTACTGAACCGATCCTTATGAAATTTTAACCACATATTCTTCACAACTATGGCTATAGCGCATAGCAAGGATTTTTTTAAAATGTTGACATTTACCATTTTTTCGCCAATAACGGTGAAAAAAGACGTTTCTTTTCGAAAAATGTCCGCCATTTTGTTATTTTTGCATATATCAAAAATCGTATGATATGAGTTATAGCCATTAACATACTGAATCTAAAACAGTTTGATTTTTTTTGTTTCGGATAATCCATCTCCGAGATTTCATCAACAGCGCAGACCTACCATTTTTTAGGACATTTTTTTAACTACCATTTTCGTCTATAAATAATAACTAAAGTAAAAAAAATTAAAAATATGTTATGCCTTTTGAAAGTATATTTATTAATTGTAACAACTTTTATGTCAATATCTATGATATAAACCTATCAAAAAAATTCATGAAAATAGCCTTTTTAGCGTCTAAAGTGAGAAGACGTAGATAGGCAATCGTTATGAAATTCGGCAGGCACGTGTACAGATGCAACGTCTGCATCAGTTGAATAAGAATTATCCACAAATATTCAAACGTTTTTATGTTATGAACAAAAAACTGCAAACATTGTTGGTCAAAAACTAAACTTCCCTTTCGATCGCTCGCAATTTTTAAATTTTTTCTTCCTCATTCTCGTTCAACTCATACACAATATAGTACAGAGTAAAAGTAGGTTTGATTTTTTGCTTCTGGTCACCTGTTCAGGACTTTGAAACTTAAAAAAATATTATCATGTTCAATAAAGATCGCTCAGTAAACATACCAAATTTCAACATTCTATATTTAATATTTAATTAATAATTAATATTTAAAATTGAGGACCAAAGGAACATTTGTTCGGCCCAACGAAGTAGAAAGCTCCGTTAATCCCACAAAGCCTACCGACCTCTCACAAAAGCGTCCTGCAACTTAAAATATCCAAAAAGATTTGACTGACGGGATGTGTGTGTTTTTTTACTTCTGATACTATCCCAATTAGTCATCATCATTCGTGATTCAATTAATTCCACGAGTCCCCCCTCCCCCCCAAGCACCGGAATGCGCCGGAATCATCATTTCCGGTGTACCAGATTAAAATCAGGCGTCCCGTTCGCGGAAGACGCGATAATGCGAGGTTGCTGTTGCGCTTTTAATCTCTCGTCATTTATAGCGCTCAATTTCAGCACGGTGTGCATTCACGGGCACCAGGTGTATCCCGATCACGCGCAGACAACAGGAACATGCCACGTTGTGTTTATCGTCTTAGGGTTCTCGTCATTTCTTTCCACTATAGCACTCGTCGTCTTGCATATCAAGCTCGACGTTTTGCGCGAGGTACGCGAGCTTTTGTGACGGTAGCTGAACGATAAACACGCCTTATCGCGATGAAACTTTAAACGGAAAACGAAACGCGGCTGACGCTCCGCGCCGTGTCAAGTTCGATGGTTTTAGCCATTCAGTCCAGTGAAAGAGACGACATCCCAGCACTTTTTAGCGTAAAATTAGAATTTTTGACTGAAGCTAGATGGTTGCGTACTGAAAGTAACGCTTTCGAAATTTTGCACCTCAACTCGCCCCAACCCCAAGAAATAGGGGTTGAAACCTTTAAAATCGCCGTGTCTCGGTAATTAATAGCCCGATAAAAAAATGGTTCAAACAAAAGTTGTTTGGAATAATAAAATACGTATAAAGTTATCCGTTGTCCAACTCCCTATCTTTGAAAATAGTGGCGTAAAAATAATTAGAAAATTCGGGGTTGATGCGAAAACCGTACGACTTTAGAAAATCGTAAAAAAATGTCATGTATTTGAAAGAAAAAAAAAATTCGATGTATATCGAATCAGGATAAGTTCCTTTATATTTCTGGCGAGAAAACAATTTTTTTCTCGCTAGAAATATAGAGGAACTTATAGAGGAACTTCAGTCAAAAATTCTAATTCTAACCTAAAAAGTGCTGGGTTTTCGTCTCTTTTACTGGACTTATTCTTCAGCGGCCAATTCGAATTGGATTTTTTTTTTTTTCATTTTTTTTCACATACGAGAGACCGAAAGAAAATAAAAATGTTCAGCGAGCTAAGTGGACCGGGTAAGCTATCGGGATAGTCTTGACGCTTGCAGCGTTGGACCGCAACGTTCAACCCGTTTTTTTTGTTTTTTTTCATTTTTACTATCTCTCAAAATATATTTTTTGCCAATTTGGGCTGTACAACTTGGAAAAAATACGCAAAAACCTTTCGACTCTCGGCCTATCTCGACTTGAGACAGGCCTATCGAGACAGTCAACTCCTTTAGGACAGTCAACAAAATTTGAAAGATAACAAGTGACTGATTAAAAAACATGACTTTTCGTTGCATTCTAACGATGCAAACTTCAATATCATACGCTCGGGACGACGAAGCAAAAGAGGGACGGCCAATTTTTAAAAATGTTCAGACAACTCGTACTGAACTCTGATCGTTGGTGGTGGAGCAATATTATTGTAGTTATTGCGCAAAGCGCAGTGTATTTTCGAACTGTAAAGTGGTAACTTCGTACTGCTATTTCGGTAGAGATTAAATTATTGAGGGGCGTAATTATTGAAGGGGACTTTTTGAAATAAAGTTCATATGAGATGTGCTTTAAGAAATAAAGTTCATACGAAATATTCTTTTCCAAATAGAGTTCATACAAAATGTGCTTTTCCGAAAAAAAGGTTCATACGAAATGTGCTTTTCCAGATGAAGTTTACACGCAATGGACTTCTCCGAATAAAGTTTATATGGAATGTAGTTTTCCAATTAAAGTTTATATTAAATAAGCTTTTCCAAATCAAGTCTATACGAAGTATGCTTTTTCAAATGAAGTTTATATGAAATATACTTTTCCAAACGATGTTCATACGCAATGTACTTTCCTAAATGAAGTTTATACAAAATGCCCTTTTCCAAATGAAGTTTATACGGAAAATATGCTTCTCCAAGTTACGTTTATACTAAATGTGTTTTTCCAAATAAAGTTCATATGAAATATGGTATTCCAAATAAAGTTCATCCGAAGCATACTTTTCCAAATAAAGTTTATGAGAATTGAGCTTCTCAAAATTAAATTCATATGAAATGTATTTATCCAATTGAAGTTTATACGAAATATGCTTTTCCAAATGGAGTTTATACGAAATGTGTTTTTCTAAATAAAGTGTATACGTAGTGTGCTTTTTCAAATGAATTTTACGAGAACGGTGCTTTTCAGAATATGGTTTAGACAAAATATGCTTGTCCAAATAAAGTTCACACGAAATGTGCTTTTCAAAATAAAGCTTGTGCGAAAAGCGTTTTTCCAAATAAAATTTATACGAAATGTTATGTTCCGAATTGAGTATATATACGAAAAGTGCTCTTCCAAATAAAGTTTATACGAAATGTGTTTTTTTCAAATAAAGTTTCTACAAAATATCCTTTTCCAAGTGGAGCTTTAAAAAAATTCGCTTTTCCAGGTGAAGTTTGTATGAGCATAATTCTTCATCTGAAATGTATAGCATTCCTCCACTTGTTGGATTATGTGAATAACTGCGACCCCCCTTATGCCAATAAATATGAGTTTTCCCTCGAGCTTGCAGCTTGCTGAATAAAAATACTGTAGAATTCTTCTCGATCCTACGTTTTAAACTCAAGGTTTTTTATTTCTCTCTCTCTGTCCCTTTCCTCTATTGACATAATTTATCACGCGAGGTATTTTCATTATTTGGGTGACACGACGACAACGCGGAACGCGAATAGACGCGCGGCTTGGTGGAGAGCTTTTGCCTGAAATAAAGTTTCCAATCTATTTATAACGGTTCGTAAGCAAAGCGCCTGATATTTTTAGACCATGTACAGACCGTAACGCGCGCGTATGTGCGAGTCGCTTTATACTTTACGTGTAAAGATTTATGTGTAAGCGAAGCAGCTTAAACGACCTCCCACGCGAACACGATGCGATGGCTGGATGAGGGTATAAGGTCAGGGTAAAGTGGAGGAGAAAGTTCACATGACATGTTTCTCTCTTTATCTCTTCCTTTTTTCTAAGAGGTCAATGTTGGTTCGAATTTCACCTTGATACGCAGAGCTTACGTGGATCAATTCTAAATCTTACTAATATTATAGAATCGTAATGTCTGACGACACGTGCCTGCTTTCAGGCTGCAATTCAGGAGGGAAAAAAAGGTGACATATGACAATTTTATTTTGCTACCTCAATGCATTTTTTTTATTACAAATAATACATCACTTTGTTGTACACGTATTTAACTTATTCTAGAAACTTTCTCATTAAAAAAATACACAAAAATGAAGAAGATGCAACTGATCTCCGAAAACTTTTTTTTAGGCATACCTTGTAAACACGGTATCTCTGGAATGGTTTATTTGGAATCAAAACGAAAAAAAGATTCTGTCAGCAGACGATAATACGGAGTTCGAGAAAGAGGTTTTTTTGTTTGACATCAGCAATTTTATTGCGATGAAAAGAAAATCTTCATCATGGCAAATGTTACTATTTAGTCAAACTGTTGACATTTCGTTAAAAATTCATTTGAAAATATCCTTCGTTTACGAATTCCATACTGTCATTTGCTAACAGATTTTTTGTTCATTATTTCTGATGAACGGTTCCAGAGATATCGTAAGCAAGGCGTGTCGAAAAAAAAGTTTTCGTTGATCAGCTGCATCTCCTATATTTGTAAATATTTTTTGGTGAAAACATTTGTAAAGTAAGTTAAATAGATGTAGATTCAAATGATATATAATTTTCAATAAAAAGGATATTGCCGTTGTAAAAAAAAAAATAGTCGAATACCACCTAATTGGTCTGTGCCAACTTGTTGTAACTCTTCAAGCTGGTATGATTAGCAAAAGTTGCTCCATTGACGTCTATCTTCTTTTTTAATTTTGTCTGTCCATTCCAGCAATATTGGCGTGAAAAAAGCTTTTCATGCACTTTTTTCTCATCCAGATCGGTAAAGTAGAACGAAAAAGCATACAATTGTCCTTTTAAAACGACACCCAATAACCTCCACCATTACCAAAAAAGCTCCTCAGCAAATAATTCAAATCAGTTTCATTACCTTTCATAATCATCCGACCCCATTATTTTATTTTGCAGATGTGGTTATCGCTCTGCGTTAACCCATCTAAAAATGTTTCTTTTAAAACAGAAATTGTGGTTCCCATAATGACATGGTTCATAACCCTTGAATACGATATGACCCTAAAATCGATGCCCGCCGTGAACGTGAACCAAATTGCCGCCAGGCCGGAAAGCCGCAGGCAAAAGCCTGTAAATGTAAAATAATGACCGACCAACGGCAGTGGAAGTTTCTCGTGGATGGCATCGTGAAAGTCCGCACGGGAGTTCGAAAGAACATTAGAAATATAAATCACCGTATAATAATGATTTTCGGTAACGAGCACGGGCATTTTATTATCGTGCTCCGAGAATGTCGACCCGTCACTACGTTATCGGGGCTCGTTTTCAATTCGTGGCACACGACCCAGAAAAAGCATCGACCCACCATCCATCACGAAGCAACTCGTGCGAATCTTTATGACAACAAAAAACCCTCTATATACACGAAACTCATTAGAGAAATCCGCGAAACGACAAAAATGCCAGCTCTTTCTATTTTTGCAACATTTCTGCAAAATGATTAAAGCCATTGGCACACGCGACGCCAATTAAGATGCCAAGTGTATGAACGATGCATGCATTAATTCCACACATAGGAAGCATGGCTATTTACTTATAAAAGTTAAGGATGTATTCGTAATGCAGTAGCGGAGCACACGGAGTGATTGACGTTATTTATCTTTGAATGAGACATATTTGAGTTGAAAGAACCTCCAGGAATTTATATTGCGTGCGAATGCCACTTGTAACGTGCCGATGAGTATTGCAATCGGAGTAGAGCATTAGCTGTGCGCGAGTCCGATACAGCTACACATGTATACAACGCACGATACGGATAATGCCTTGGCGAAATTACGTCAGTGAATCAATGCCCGAGAGATAAATCGCGGAAACATTCCATTCCCTAGTGCGGCGAAAATAATTGATCGCGTCTTTGCGGATCGTCGATAAAGTTCGCCAATTCCAATCGGCGAACCGCAAACTATCGACACTGGCGAAAAAAATCATTTGAGTAGAAAATTGGAGTGGTAGTTTGCGAGGAATCGGAGCTGACGTTGAACGTCGTGAAATCCGAGGGATCGAAAAATATTATCCGCTTGATTCAATAGGCCTCATTAATTCCGACAATCGGAGACGTCGGAATAATAATTGAAGAGCGAGTAGGCGAGTCTTGAGAATCCGTATGCTCAATACAAATAGTGCGGAGGCGCCATTGTCGACGTCGCGGTGGCCGAACAAAAATTCGTGCGGGTGTTTGATCGTGTCATGAGGATGAAGAATCGCGTGGAGAGTAAACAGGTCGAGAGGTGTGAAATTTGTCGAGAGAGGGGGGAAGGGGGGGAGAGATGGAGAGAGAGAGAGAGAGAGAGAGAGAGAGAGAGAGAGAGAGAGAGAGAGAGAGAGAGAGAGAGAGAGAGAGAGAGAGAGAGAGAGAGAGAGAGAGAGAGAGAGAGAGAGAGAGAGAGAGAGAGAGAGAGAGAGAGAGAGAGAGAGAGAGAGAGCGAGAGAGAGAGAGAGAGAGAGCCTTGGCGCCATCGAGATGACCATACCCGAGGAAGGCAGGCGACAGAGAGCACAAAAAAAACTGGAGACAAAAAATTTATCATCGTGCGAGAAAGGGAGAGGAATCTCGAGTATATTATGCTAATTGCTGCGTAGTCCTGTTGTGGATATTTATACGCACGAACTGGTGGATCTGGAAATGTTATTTTTCTATTCTCGAGACGACGTCATCAGGCGTGCCTCTGCGCGAGAAACGGAGGATTTTTGCCTATGGGATCGATCCACGAGTACGTATGTATTTAATATTCGCTGCGCGATGTTGCTCGGTGAGTTTGGGTGACGTACGTGAGACCAATTGATACGTACACGCTCGTACTATGTTTGCCCAACTATTAGCGCGACTCCGCGAATATAATTAGACGTTCTCAATCATCTTGGACGAGCGGGGCTTGTCCCGATGACGAATATTCCTAGGATAGACCACCGTGTTTGATGCTTCAATGGCGCCAGAACTTTGTACACCTTGCCGTGCAGGAATTTGTCGGGGAGACCCCAGGTACTACCACATCCCTATAGGCATTTAAGGGGTGAGGAACCTTTAGGCGAGGAAAAAATTTACTGATATTCATGATTTTTCTTTTTAAGGAATGATTTCTTCAGTGTTTTTGAGACTTAGGGTTTGTTATATTACCACGTTTGGCTGTTACATGGTATTTTTCTATTAACCTTTAAAAATGTAGCTGAAAAACTAATCAACCGATTCTGATGAATTTGGTATGAATCTGTCTAGCTTTGTTGTTTGAATTATGGCCTTAAATGTTTTGAAAAATTACAGAAAGTTCTTTTTTATTGAAAAATGTAGTCCTTTTTCGGGAAATTCAATCTTTTTGCTTCCAAGCCCACCATTTCATCGATTTTCAACATTTCGCACTTTTTCTTGGTACATATTCTGCTTATGAGTGTCAATCAAAGCAAAGTCTTCGTTGGTTTTTTTTTCAGATTAATCCGGCCGACGCTACGTGTCACGCCGTCTCACAACATCCGCCGCAATCCGTTTAGAAGGACGTGCCATGATCCCGCAATTTTTAGAGATTGTTTTAAAAAATACCATGCGAGGGCCAAAAGTAGTAATAATACATAACCTAAGTCTGAAAAATGGTGAAGAAATGTTTATTAAAAAAAATCCGTCATTTTTTCCTCGATTAAACGTATCCCCCCCCCTGATAGGGGCGCCGTACGTAGGGAGTCCATATTGGAATCGTGATGGGATTCTGCGCTATTTCCCGATTGACGTCGTTTGAGAATGTTTTATTTGTAATCATCAACCGGACTTTGTTGGATCTCCCGAAAAAAGTATCCTTCGTGATCCCGTGCACAAATTTTTTGACGTCCCATGACGCATCCACTTCTCTATAGGGATTTATTAGGAACACTGCACACAGGGAGTCCTCATTGGGATCCAATTGGATTCTGCATAATTAGTGGATTTTTAGTAATGTGATTTAAATCGATTTAAAAAATATGCTTTTTTTAAAGCGATTTATACTTTTTTGAGGTTAGAGCGGTCCAATTGTGTCAAATGACGGTATGTGATTTTTTTTTTCAATGATCCTTTAAACATACATAGGAGGTATAGATTTATTCTGTAGATGCTAATTTTTCACAAAATATATAATTAAAGAGCAAAGTTATGCATTTTTGTATTTTTATTACGTGAATAAGAACAATTCTTGGGTTACTACCAACGTGAAAAAGTATAACATTATCGATGAATATTATGAGAAAAACTGCGTCAGTGAATGTATGATACAACTCAGAACAAAATGTTGAGTCATAATATTACAATTTCATAATAACGTTATAATGATGTTTATTTATATTTATGTCACGAGATTATTCGTTGTTACCATTCATTAATATTAAGTTTTGTCGATAGATTATAACTTCACGGACATTGAGGTTGGCAGCAATGCTCTTCATTTGCCAGCGAAGGTTCGTAGTCCTTTCTCAAACCTTGATGGTTCAATATTGAATATATATGGTTTACGATAAGCAAGATGGATCTTTTTTTCTAATTGTTTACAAGGTTTACTTTTCGTTAATCAGCTATTAGAAATTATTCATCTTAGTGCTGAATGGCCGAAAAAAATAGATCAACCGTAGTGTGAACGCCTTACCCATCTAACCGCACGTAAAATTACATACTTTAAACCATTTTCTATCTCTGGTGTTTTGTTGTTAAAAAATTTCAAAAAATTCCCAAAGCCTTAGTATAGTCTAGACAATAACATAAATTTTTATTCTTTTTGAATCTTGGATTGTGGGTAACGCTCTTACATCCTTAAGATAAGATTTATACTACAGCCGAACTCGATATAACGAATCTCTAGGGAAGTTCGTTATATCGAGTTTTCGTTATATCCTCATGAGGTCATGCTCCTTAAAATGTCTTTAAAAAAAATATATGTTAGTACTATAAATATAGGGATATTTTTTAAGAAAGGAAGGTTTTAATTGGACCAATTTTTACAAGCAATTAGCAATTAGGGCATAATGTATATTATTATGTCGTTGTATCAAGGTTTCGGGTGTCTATCGAAAGGGAGTGAACAAATCTTCGTTATATCGAGGATTTCGTTACATCGAGGTTCGACTGTATTTTAAGATCCACTAATTTTGTATATCTATATATTTTGTTTAGAAAATTCAACGTACAGAATACGATGGGATCCATCAAGAATCTTATCGGATTCTGTTCGATAATGTGGGAATCCTTTAGGAATCAAATTGGATTCGTACATTGGACTCCAATGGGGAATCCCGATTCGACGCGGGTATATCCAATGTACAAACGTGAAGTTTTAGTATAGGGATTCAATGAGATAATCTATTGGATTCCAATTAGAAAGTAGGCACAAGTATGGAAATCCAGTTGGATACCTACAACAATCCCGTACGGATTGGAACCCTTGTTCTGCGATCTTCTAATTTGTGAAAGCCCGGATACTCTGATTTTTTATTTTCGAGCCTTTGGTCTATAATTTTTCTGTTGATTGGTTCACCAAAGCTCCTAAATACGAATTTAAAAAGATCCAATATGGTCCCTTCACGCAGAAAATCTAGATCAAAGTGTAACGATGCTTATGGTCATTAAAAAAAAACGAAAGAACCTATCATCGACGTCTGAGGCACTGTTTTTTTTAACATTCAATGTAGGTTCTATATTTAACGTCACTTTTCCATTTCCGGTTTCTCGGACACGTACCAGAGTGTTGCCTACATAGACCCTTCCTAACGCACCACTGTGTCGCGTTTGCACGAGGGCACAGGGAAATTGAACAAAAAAACTTGTGCCTACGAAGACACATTTGCCAATTAAGCAAAGAGGTGAATAATTTATCTTATTTATTTATTTATACGCAAAAGGCATAGAAAAGATAAAAAATTGGGATTTCGGACTTTTCAACAAGGGATTGTAATCAAAGCGCATACGAAAAGATTTTGTACATGAAAATTCAAAACTTTATTCGTTGACATTCGTTGATGTACATGTGTCGGGATGATATTTATCGTAAAAACAGGGGAAACAATAATTATTTCTGCATCTAGCACACGTTATAAACGCCGCATTTTTACAACCACATCGTTGTTTCAACGTCTCGATAGAAAAACATACTTGATTGACATTCATAAAGCATTCTCTCTCATTGCAAAGTTCAGAAGCGAATCACGCGTAACGTAACATTTTACCGAATTTCGGCGCGGATAATTAACGATGAACAATCGAATGTATTTTTATGCAGTCTTCTTGGGAAGTTATTTCTTTTTCTTGCTCAATGAGATAAGAGCAATTTTGTATTTTTTTTTTTTTATAAAATTTTTAACCTTACGATAAAAATATACATCGCAGGGTTGCACCAGTGGAGTACATTTAGGGGGAATTACTTTGATGCTACACGTTGGCAATCGTTCTTCATCTTGAAAGAGTTCGTCGTATAATTGCGGATTTGTTTGTCCTCTCCACGAGTCAATCAGCAACTCCAAATTTTCTACGATTATGCGCTCATTAAAAAATGACGTCCCATATACTTTTTGCGTATAAATAAATAAATTAAATAAATTATTCGCCTCTTTGCTTAATTGAAAAATGAATAATATAAAAATTGAGAAAAAGATAGAAAAAGAAAAAAAAGTCTCCACACGGGAAGTCGAACCCACGACCATCGAATTGCTAGTCCGAGCTCTTACCGCTACTCCAGCCGCTGCTTGGCAAACATACTAACGTAAATGGCTTATACGGTGCGAGAGCCACGTAAACATTTTTATTTTCTAAACGCTTGGTCATCTGGAGTTCCTACTTCGGGTCCTTTCATTTGTAGCCAAGCCCTGCATGTCCTATAAATTTGAGGGAAATCGGTGATGGGGAGTAGGGAATGTCCCTTCGTGATTTACCATCGGAATGTCAGTGCGGCTCACCGGTCACCCATCCAGGTACCAGCCTGTGCTGTTCAACATGGTCGTTTGATCTCAAACATCACATAAAATGGAAAAAACCAGCTCGGGAGGAAGAAGTTTCAAAAGGCACTTTACCAATGTTGCGAAAATATCACCGAGCAAAATTGACAGATCCTCGAGAAATGGTAAACCGAAAATTTTCGGTTTGGAACTGTCTTCGGTGTATTCGTCACTGGATCTAATTGGAAGAATCATTCATTTGACGGGCGCCGTTGAGCATCTGCTAAATTTCCACATTCCTCCGTCAAACGGTAAATCGTTTGGAGCTACGATTCACTCGAGTGCGAATAGAACAGCGGGTTGTCTAGCTAAGGAGAAAAAAAAACGTAGTCCGTTGATTCATCCCGAATATTCGGAGCCGCGGTCGTCACGAATGCGCGCCGACGAGTTATTTTTTCATTCATGAATCGCGATAAGAGGTTCTCGAGTGTGTATTTCGATTTCAAGTTCGAAGGAATTTTAAGGATAATCTGTTTTTACCGAGGGAAGGGGGGGGGGAGAGAGAGAGAGAGAGAGAGAGAGAGAGAGAGAGAGAGAGAATTATAATAGCCGTTTGGATGGGCTCATGTGTGCGTGATAAAATTCCTGAAGAACGTACTCGAAGAAACCGAGAGGGGGGAGGAAGAGAGTTCGAATGATAAATTGGCATTGAGGGGGCGCGCAATGCCGTCGAGTCAGACGCCCGCGATGCCGGGCGTCCTTGCTCGACTCCGGCGTATGCCGAGAGCGCGTGCATCTCCGCGTTGCTCGATACTGTGCAGGAACCTCCGAGACGAGCGGCACGCGCCTCGGGGGACGCATCACGATCAGCGTTTACTCTCCCAGACATATCTACGATGAAGGTCGTGTGCGAAGCTTGCGGAAGACTCCGTGACGTTCGTTTTCTTTCCTCCGTCTCTCTCCGTCCCTTTCCCTATCTCCCTCACTGTCGGCCGTCTTATCAATCCCTCCCACTCAGCCAGCCGTAATCTTTACCAGCACAAACTGAACCAAAGCTATGAGGCATTCTAGTGTCCCGTCTGCTGAGGATTCGATCCATTGTTGACCGACAGCTTGTAGAGACGTCTAGCGAAAACGTCTACTTCCGGGTGGTGGATACAACTATTGATATGCAGAGACAGATCAAGTGCAGGAAGACCCTCATTCGTTCGTGGCTGACTCGAGGTTCAACGAGGTTGGAACTGTCAAAAGTTTGCAACCTGCTGCTTATCCAAAAATGCTTCCAACTGCCACAATTTGACTATCTTCTTGATTGGAATCTGATCGTCGAAGAAGGCCTTTAGCTGTCACAGTTGAGCTATCTTCGTAATTCGAAACTGATTGTTAAAGAATGCCTCCAACGGTCACAATTGAGCCATATGCCTGATGGGAAGCTGATGACTAAAAGTGCTTCCAGCTGTCACAATTGGGCTATCTACCAGATTGTAAGCTGAATGTCTAAAAGTGCCTCCAACTGACACAATTGAGCTATATTCTTTATTGGAAGCTGGTTCTCCAAAACTGCCTCCAGCTGCCACAATTGGGCTATCTTCTTGATTGCAGACTGATGGTCGAAAAATGCCTCCAGCTATCACGATTGAGCTCTGTACCTGATTAGAAGCTGATTGTCTAAAAGTGCCTCCAGCTGGCACAATTGAGATATCTCCTGGATTGAAAGCTCACTATCAAAAAATTCCTCCAGCTGTCACATTTGAGCTATCTCTTTGATTGGGGGCTGATTTCCCAAAAATGCCTCCAGCTCTCACACTTGAGCTATGTTCTTGATTGCAGGCTGATGGGCCAAGCTGTCCAGCTGTCCAGCTGTCACGATTGAGCTAATCTCCTGAATGCAAGCTGATAGTCCAAAAATGCATCTAGCTGTCACGATTGAGCTATCTACCAGGTTGTAAGCTGCATGTCTAAAAGTGCCTCCAGCTGTCATGATTGAGCTAACTTCTTGAATGCAGGCCAATGGTCTAAAAATGCATCCAGCTGTCACGATTGAGCTATCTACCAGATTGTAAGCTGAACGTCTCAAAGTGCACCCAGCTGCCACAATTGAGCTATCTTCTTGATTGCAGGCTGATGGTCCAAAAATGCCTCCAGCTGTCACGATTGAGCTCTCTATCTGATTGGAAGCTGATTATCTAAAGGTGCCTCCAGCGGTCACAATTGAGTTATCTCCTTGATTGAGAGCTGATTGTCCAACAGTGCCTCCCGTCGCAATTGAGCTATCCACCTGATTGGAAGCTCATTATCGACAACTGCCTCCAGCTGCCACAATTGAGCTATTTTCTCGATTGCATGCTGATGGTCCAAAAATGCCTTCGGCTGTCACGATTGAGCTATTATCTCGATTGCAGGCTGATGGCCCAAAAATGCCTCCAGCTGTCACGATTGAGCTGTCTACCTCATTGACAGCTGAATATCCAGCAATACCTCCAGCTGTCACAATTGAGCTCTTTGATTTCGAGCTGATTGTCCAAAAATGCTCTCGGCTCATGGTTAACTCGCTTCAACTCCCAAATAACAATTGTACTGCATACCACAGCGACTCACCCCTATAAATATGTGCATATCATCAGGCATTTCAATCTCTCAGCGGCTTTGGAATAACTCACGTACGGAAGCGATTGAGATTCTCGCGTCTCAATATAGATCGATGACTCCAATGTCTTGGAACGGCTCTTCGCTTACCCTTTTCGCACTATCGCTGCTCGAGCTAACTATCGAACCAACGTCACTCAAGATTCCCAAGAACTTGGCAGACACGCTGCACGCTGAACGACACATGTGGTAATGAGTCGTTTATCAATCACGACCGAGCAAGCTGAAGTTAGTCGGAACGCGAGAATGGCCGAACGGCAAGCGAAACGGACGAGGCGGAGAGCGAAAGAGAGAAGAATCCAGTCATTCAATGTGGAATTCCATTGAGCGTGAAAACGACCAACTTCCCGCTTGGACGATTCCCGCAGAGAATTCTTGTATGCGACCAGTACGACGTCCGTATTTTCTCCCATTTCACCCCCCCCCCCCCTACCCGCCCGCGAAACGATGACGATTTCCTACGAAGGAACTCTCTCGTGGTGCCTCCTGACAAAGTTCAACAAGCAACGAACGTCCGAGTCCCCGAGCTGCCGTCATACCACGAGGGTGTAGAGATGGACTGTGCAGATGTGGCCATTTAGAATGTACCCAAGGTGGCAAGTGGAGTCCCCCCGGTAACGAATATACGCGCCTCGGCATTAATCCCCGTCTGGGGCTACACCCAAAATTGTTCGGAAGTTTGTGACTGATTGACCATACTCGGCGGAGCTAACCGATGTTCCGGAGAACGAACGAGCACAGCTTGACAACTGGTTGGACATATGATTCCAACGTGATTTTGCACCTCGCTCGCGGCAAAATCGGCTCTCCTTTTTTTTTGTTCCCTTCCTCGCCGCTCCGTGTCGTGCACACGCGAGACAAGGCAAGGCAGAGAAAACGAACAAGATGAAGTACGAGACACGCGAGTGAATTGATTGGACCGGTCAACTTTTTGCCACCGACACAGCTTTGCAACGGAGAATATAATGGAGACGAATGGCCCAGCTATCGAACGATAGCCCTGTTGCGAGTTATACCAATGCGAAAAAAAAAACGCCCCCCCCCCCCCCCCCCCCCCGGCCCAAACCTGATTGCGTCACGATGCAGCCAGTTCTCGGAGTCACGAAAAAGATGGCACTGGCGCGTACTGCAAAATTGACAAATCAATTTATTTCGGTCACATGATCAATCGCTACACCTATACACGTGCGTCGATGCTCTTCGCGCATACGCGTGTTTTACCACCACCGCTGACGTCATCTCTCGCATTACGTTGGCCTACGTAAATATTAGCACATAAGCATCGCGACACGCGACACACAGAGCCGCTGGATGACTCGTTTTTGCAAACATGAGAGAAAATATCGGATTCTCGTCATTCCGGTTGTTCCAAAAGCATCATCTAGGGGGGGGGGGGGGGGGGCATTAGTATGACAATGGAGCTTCTCGTCGTTTTCTCCGTCATGTGTCTCGTCACTCGTCGATAAATACTCCGAAGAATGAGGTCAATTTGAACAACGGAATTCACAAATATTCACGGAAAAGAACAAAGTCCCGTCTCCCGTTTAACACGTACTGGACAATTATTCGGTACTTTCCATTATTGAATAACCTCAAAAGGCGGCAAATGCCGACGAGAAAAGAGCCGCACGAGGTTTTTGGAAGTTCCCGTGAGGAAAGTGCTTGTTCTCGGTGGGATGTAAGGAGTGTAGAGTGAACATGGAGAGAGAGATATCGAGCTGTTGGTTCACATAGAAATTGCCTAATTTACTCCGTACGACTTCGTGGTTCGATTTTTTTTCTTTCTCGTCGACAAAAACCAGACTAATGGCTGAATCTCAATATCACGTAGTTTTTTTTATTTCACTTGATTCTTCACTACCGCAGTAAGACCTCGAGGATCATAAAATATGCAGATTATTTGCATTGGACCGAGCAAAGAATGGGTTTTTTTGTTCCCTGGAAAAAAAAGGCCCCGAAGACGAGAGATCTTTCAACCTCGAATCCATTTTTGGAAATTTCGTACGCATGAAGCCGTGCAACGGAAAGATAAGGATAGTCTGGGGAATATTTGCAAAGGACAGCAAAGAAAAAAGAAATTTGTGCAATCCTACATGTACAGGGACAAACATACCAGATATGCGTGGAGAAAGGATATTTAACATCCGTCATATCAATGTAAAGTTGGTTATCAGCACAAGGAGGGAAAAAAAAAAATTGAATCAAAAAAATATATTGGTTGATCCAAATAAATGTGCTGCTGCGGAGTGCCACCGATATATGAGATTGTTAGAATACCATAAAATATTGGAAAATGTGATTGAGTTAAGTAACGTATTATTTTATTTGAAAAAGCTCTTCTGTTCTCTGAATATCTACATTATCCTTCAAGTAAAATTATATTCTATTGAAACCATTGTATATACAATCCGTAGATGTATGGATGAAATAATTAAGCGGTTGCTACAACATTTTCTATTTCGTATAAAAATATAATCAATAGAATTAATTATTTCTCTACTGCATCGAAACGAATATGCCACGGGACGTAAGTTTTTCAATTTGTTTTAAATCTTAAATAAAAAGGGAGCATTGGAATGAGCATCCACGATAATAGTGGAGAGAATATCAGATATCCAATGGAGTAGCCATGAAGATAATATCAGATATTCAACTGATAAGAACAGACACAACACTTTGATCTTAGCCACAGGCAAAGAAGCGATACTTTTTAGAGTTTCTCCGGCGTTTAAGTAGATTTTCGGTTGGCGCTACGCTTACGAGAAAAGAGCGCGCGTGCGGCTTCTAGCAGTTACTCCGAGAACTACGGGTTTCCTCACACCTATAATTTCGGTGGCGCTCGGCCATGATTTGGTTAAATTTTTTCAACCAAATGCGCAAGAAACAAATTTTATTTTCGCATAATTTTCTAACCAATTCAGACATTTGCTTAATATTTTTCAATCAAAATAAAATATTAATATTTTAACGAATAATGTACTTGGAAATCAATATCGGATATGGTGAAAAAAAAAAAATAACATATTTGCTCAATAGAAATTTTATCTGAATCATAAGAGCGAAATTCAATTTTTCATGTGTACTCGAATCAACGATATTCATGTTCAGAAAATGCATTAAAAACTATATAATTAGTTCACGATAATTTTTTAGATAGTTTCAATAATATTTTGTTCTCGGCTAACAATACATCTTTTGAATGAAAATTTTTTTTTAATTTTATCATGTTATGAAAGCCAATAGCGTTTTGTTTGGACTAATAAATCTGATTATTTACACCAACAATTTTACAATTGAATCAACGAAATTTCATTCAATACCACCAATGATATTGGATCAATGATTTTTTTTCTCAGTGCACATCTGGTCGTTTCGAGGACAATTATATAATGTCTGGGCCAGGGCAGTCCTCGAAATCAGCTTTATACGAATACGTCAACGTACATCTCAAAATGGCTTTGAAGATACTGAGGTTCGCGTTACGTTGAATACGGGATCAATAGACTACTCTTGGGACGTGCCTCGGAGTCGAGTGTCTTCAAAATCACCATACCCCGTAAATACATGAGGCATTCCATACCATTTCGAACGGTCAAAAAGTTGTCCACTCTAAAAAAAAATTGAAATTTTGTCAAATTATTTAATTATATGAAAGAAACAGGGAAAATTTGTTCAAAATGTTTGGATCCCATTTTCTCGAATTTTTCAAAATATCAAAATATTCAAGATACCGTTATATCTTGTGAGCGTTTGATTTAACAGAAAAATGTTTAAGAGGAAAAAGTTGCAGTTTTATATGAACTTTGTGAAAAAAATTTGTTTTGAATTTATCGAGTTTGAAAAATGCCTATTTTCACCAAAATTATACAAAAATATTTTTTTCGGTCGGTATGTCACTTTCGATTTTTCGCAAAAAAATTCCAGACAATACTCTGAAGTGTGTACAGTAACACCTATGTTTTTTAGAATGGCTCGATTGGTTGTTCCAAAGCTGTGCTTTTTTTTATTATTATGATATATATATTTTTTTAAATAAATTTTGAAACAATTTACACGGTTTTTTATGAAAAACAGTGCATATGAATTTTTTTATATGAAAGAAAACGGTGTAAATGTTTTCAAAATTTATAAAAATTTATAAAATTATACAAAATAAAAATTTATTAAATCTATTTTTAAAAAATATATACATCATAATAATAAAACAAAGCACAGCTTTGGAACAACGAATCGAGCCATTCTGAAAAAATAGGTGCTACTGTACATACTCCAGAGTATTTTCTGGAATTTTTTGAGAAAAATCGAAAGTGTCATACCGACCGAAAAAAAATATTTTTGTATAATTTTGGTGAAAATGAGCATTTTTCAAACTCAAAAAATTCAAAACAAATTTTTTTCACAAAGTTCATGTAAAACTGCAACTTTTTTGTCTTAAACATTTTTCTGTCAAATCAAATTCTCACGAGATATAACGGTATGCTGAAAATTTTGAAATTTAAAAAAACTCGACGAAATCCGATCTAAAAATTTTGAAAAAATGTACACTGTTTTTTTTTCCTATAATTAAATAAATTGACAAAAATTCAATTTTTTAGAGTGGACAACTTTTTGACCGTTCGAAATGGTATGGAAAGCCTCACATAAATTCGCGTACGTAAAGAAATGCATGCGCCAGGCCAGCAACTCTCGCTGGATCTCCTCGAGCGCGTGTATCCTTCGCCACGGGGGTCGACAGGAGAGCGTGACGGGACTGGAATGACTCCGGACCAAGCGTACAATAACGGTACAAGGCAATAAAAAGAAACAATAAGACGAAAAAAAAAATAGCTGAGTGAAGAAATTTGCCAAAAACGCTTGAGCGAAGGATCAAACTGCAAGAGCGAAAGAATAATACCGCCGGGAGGTACATCACGACCGAGCACTAAAAATAGTCTCGGCGATGATAAGGAGAACGGAATTTCACTGCAAAAGTTCAAGTACGTATACGTAGCGCGTTTGTCTGCCGGAACTCTCTTTTCCATTCCAGACCCGTCGTCGTCACAGTCGTCATTGCTGACGTGGCGAACGCGACACCTTATCTTCGGATAGCCAAGGGAGATACCTGCCAGACGATAAGAAGAAAGGGAAAGAGAAGAGAGAGCCGGAGAGAGAGAGAGAGATTTGCCCAGACTGATCCGCAAATGTCTGCGACCTTCTTCCTCCACTTCAATCCTTTACCTCCACTTCTATCCTTCACCTCCACTCCTCAACCCCTCTTGGCCAAACACGCTACGATCGATCGGGCAATGCAAATGTGCTGAGCACTTTTTTCAGCACATCGACAATGAGTTTAACCAATACCCGAAACCAGCCTTCCATTCATCCATCATCATATGGAGAATGAGAAATCAGACCGATTTCGTCTTTCCGACTGACTGGAAAAAGTGCTGAAGGTGGAATCTAGCTTTTTCATATCGATAGAAAGGTTCACCCCAATAACGGTAACGCAAGAAGCTCTTTAATGGTCACGGGGGGGGGTAAAACGAAGATGCAAGTGGACGAACACATGTGCGACATTAACGAACTAGGGAGCTGGAACACGGGGCAGTCCGGAAGGGCACGATTAGAAATTTAAATTACTCTATCAACGTGGGCCCCGAAGGAGAGATAGGGCTGCGCGCAAGTGTTCCCTAATGCAATTGCGTCTTCCTGTAACCATTGGGCAAATGAGAGAGAGAGAGAGAGAGAGAGAGAGAGAGAGAGAGAGGGTATGTAGGTAGTGGGTAATGCAGATCCGCGCTCTCCAACAACCACACAAGACACCCCTAGCTACCCCAGCCACCCAGCTGCGTAAGCCCCTGTACATAGGATTGTACTTCCAAGAAATTAGACTATTAGATGAGTCCTGGGCACTTCATGAAGAAAATCGGATCGCAGCGAGTGCTCTTCCAGTCACGTGGGAAGCAACGAAAGAACCCCAGAGTATCGCAAGAAAAGACTGCCAAGAAATCTCCATTAAGGCGTTAGGCCACAGTAACGGGTATAAAATCATGTGCGAATTTAACAATTTTTTTTTTTTTCGTATGCAAAAGTGATTCACTCATAAAATTAATTACACATCTATTTAGTATGAATATCAAGCTGTTAGAAAATATATATTTGTTTTTTCCATGTACAAAATGGCCGACTACGGATATTTTCTTTTGTTATCTTTTTTTTTTCAGGCGCTCCGGGTCGTGACATTTAGCATCCACAATTTTTTACCTAGAACAAAAAAAAAAAATTGTCGTCAATCTCCATTAGAATACCGAGAGAAGCACGTACGGAATTCAAAAAATATTGTTTTATTCAAAACTTGTAGGTATTTTAACTTAAGAAATCAATTTTCAGTGAAAAATTTCGTTATAACTGATCATAAAATGCTCATAAAATGAAAAGTTTTCGATTAATCAGAAATTCCGTGCGTACTTTTCTGCGAAATGCAATTAGGAACATAACTTTTGAATTTGAAGTATAGGAGTACAACTTTGCAGTGACCGTTTTACTTAGAGACCTCCGCGGCCGAAGTAGTGGCCCTAGCTCAATAAAAAAAGTGGCATTTTAAACTAGAGGCTCCGCCAATGTAAACAATTTAAAAAAGCCAACCGATACGTGTATACATTATAAAGTTATTGGCACTCAAACATGGCAACCTACGAGCCGAATTCTCAGCATTTGCGGGAGGTTATGATTTACTTCTTCAACATCAAGAAATCTGCGGCTGAGGCCCACCGTTTGCTTGTAGATGCTTACGGGGAGGATTCTATTAGTGGGAAAACGTGTCGGCGGTGGTTTCAACGCTTCAAAAGTGGAGATTTTGAGGTCGAGAACCAGCATGGTGGCGCAGTACTATGAGCTGCTCAAACCATCCGAAACCATCACAGGGGAACTCTACCGACGTCAGTTGATGCGTTTGAGTAAGGCACTCAAAGAGAAATGGCCACAATTCAACGAAAGACATGACAAGGTGATACTGCAGCATGACAATGCCCGACCCCATGTTGCAAATGTCGTGAAAAAGTACTTGGAAACGCTGAAATGGGAGGTTTTATCCCACTCGCCGTACTCTCCAGACATTGCCCCTTCCGACTATCACTTGTTCCGGTCAATGGCACACGATTTGGCTGACCAGCACTTCGGTACTTACGAAGAAGTCAAAAATTGGGTCGATTCCTGGATTGCCTCCAAGGACCAAGACTTTTATCGACGCGGGATTCGAATGCTACCTGAAAGATGGGCCGAGGTCGTAGCTAGCGACGGGCAGTACTTTGATTAAAAAATATGTAGCCACTTTTTTATAATAAAGCCTTAAACTTTTGAAAAAAACGCTCACTGCAAAGTTGTACTCCTAATAAATCGAGTGAAAATTGTTGAAGTTATTTGTCACGCCTAATGGAAAAAAGATGTTTCGAGAAGTTTCGAGTAGACGGCCATTTTGTACATCGAAAAAAAAAAATATATTTTCTAATAGCTTGATATTCATACTAAATGGATGTGCAATTAATTTTATGAGTGAACGACTTTTTCATACGAAAAAAATTGTTAAATTCGCACATGTTTTTATTCCCAGTACTGTAGTCTAAGGCCTTAAAGGCATTTGATCAGGAAGATTCTGAGCTTCCTGCTCGACAACTTCCCTTGGAACTTCCTTCTCAAGGGGAGATACACACCTAGATGGTCAAGGTCGAGGATTTAGAAGCTATGAACATTCCGTCGACCGTAGAAGACCTACACTATGGGCCTGGTATCGATGATTCCATGTAAGTTGACAAAGTTCATGATTTATTCATTCCCAAATTTTCAAAAGCGTTTTTCTCAAAACCACGTTTTTCAAATCGGTATCCACAATTTCTCGAAAACCAATGGACCGATTGCCTTAAGGTTTTTTGTGGTTATTCTATACCTTATTATCTTATACTTGTCATAGGATTTTTTTCCGTTACTTAGTTTTTGTTTTATAGGCAAAATAATAACTAATTTTTGGCCCGAAAATCACTGTTTATGTTCAAACGTCCGCCATTTTGTCATAAATCGATATTTTCAAAATCGGCTATGACAAGTACTAGATTATAGTATCTAATTTAATAATCTTTTTGGTTTTTTTTTCAGATGATTTTTTAAGAATCGCCAGTGGGTACCGTATACGCAGTTTTTTTTACGACGCTCCAAGGATCATACAATATCCTTGTATATTTTTGATATTTTTAAATAAAGAAAATTAAACATATTTTTGAATGTATATACTTTTAGGTAATTAAAACCCCAATCTGAAATTTCAAATAGTTTTCCTTGAAAAAATTCACAAAAATGACCTCGTTTCCGGTTTCTCGGTGTATATCTCCCCTTAAGCTGTTTCTCACATTCCCGAAAAGTCAGCGAAACACCAAATTTATCGTTCTGAGTTGTGCGACATTTGATCAAATGGCGCTTGCGCCACTTGCTCGCCAGCTTCCTCTTGAGTTCTCCATCCCGCAGACATGTACCGATTGGTCAAAATCACCAGGACTCTTTTGGCAAAACGTCACACGATCAACAATCATTAGGATACCACTGATTGTCAAGCGTCAAAGGATCAACCCGATCAAGCCTTGCTGCCAAAATGGACCTTGCTCTCCATACGTCCCAAGAGTCTTTTGATCCGAGGACGAAAAAAAAGGAGCAAGAGATCAAGAGGTAAAAAATGAAATACGAGCAGCAGCCTCGAAGGATCGAGCCTTATAAGGACAAGATATGAACCGAGTGATACACGTATGCCTCCAACCTATGTGGTACCTGCACACACGTTGGTCCTGCGGATTCTTTCAACTCTTTCTCACTTGACCTCATGTCTGCATATACATACGAATATCATACGGGTGTGTGTACGTTCGTGCACACATTGCGCAAGTTTCTCCTTAGTCACGGTCCACACTTTGGCGAAGCCAGGGGTAAGGAGATTTTCGTGTTCGTTTCGCTCTCCTGCCATCTCGTTCCTTCTTAGCCTTTTATTTATTTTCTTTTATTTTTTGTTTGTTGCGTTCTTTTCTCTTGATTTTTTTGTACTTTCTTTTTTTTTTCGGCTCGACGCTCACTCGGTGCCAGTGCGGCGAGTACTGCGCGGGGAATGAGAGAAAGAGAGCTCACATAAATTCGTTCGTTCGCCATGGTACACGGTGGTTAACGCGACGTGAGTACAAGGTACACGCACACACGTACGGGCGTGTGTAGACTTTTGCCTCGCGAGTACACATGCGATAATACCGAGCCAATACATCCACAGTTGCCTCTCCCCTCTCAATTTTTTTCATTTTATTTATTTATTTCTCTCCTCAAAGCACGATTCTTTTTTACGTATTTATCCACGTGTTCTACCCCCTCGCCACCCTAACCTTCATATATATATATATATATATATATATATATATATATATATATATATATATATCACTCGCGTGTCCTCCAGGGCAACCGGGTCGGGTTAAAATAATTTTCTTACATGCAAATGAATCCTGCGGCGCAATCGATATTTCTTCGAGGCTGGCGTTTACTGTACACACTTTCGTACACTCACACTCGATGTGGCAACAGGCACACACACAGGTACACGTTTCCGGATAAATATGCATACACGACTCGCCCTTGTGTTTTCGCAAAAATTAAGAAGAAACGTCAATAACTGATGGTTTTTGTGGTCTCCTTTTTTTTAATTGATTTCTCGAATTTGTTGTATGGGAATGTTGCGGAATGGAAAAGTCGAGTGCGCAGCTGAAGCGCGATTTTTTTTTGGAAAGCTGCTTCGTAATGTTTTGATAATAATAATAATGTGTTATTGTGGCTAATAATGTGTCGTTAATAAGAATGACGTGTTGTTGATGATAATAATGTGTTGTTAATAATGATGATGTGTTATTGATAATAATACTGTCTTATTAATAATAACAATGTGTGGCTGATAATTGTGTTTTATTAATTATAATACTCTCTCATTAATAATTATAATTATTTAGTAATAATAATAATGTGTTGTTAATCCGATCAGATTTGGGGGGGGGGGGATTCGACTTCCCCCCACACTTGATTATCTCGAGCGTTTCACTGATCGGGTTAATGATAATACTATCCACGTAATAATAATATTGTATTATTAATAATAATACCGACTCATTATTATAACAGTTATAAGATTATTAATAATTATACAAACTTAATAATAATAATAATACCATCTTATTAAAAATAATACTGTTTTATTAATAATCATACTGTCTTATTAACAATGACGTCGGAGTTTGCATCATTGGAATGCAAAGGAAATTATTTATTTTTAATTAGTCAAATTTGTTTGGCCGATTCGGGCCGTGAAAATCGCCCATACATTTCAACGGATTTTCATTAGAAATTTACTACCTTAATTTTCAAAAAAAGAGTTCCGATAATGATACAAATAAAGCAATATAAAAAAAGAAAAAAATATCGTTGCATTCTAACGATGCAAACTTCGACGTCATTATTAATAATAATAATAATACCTTCTCATTTATAATCATACGGTTTTATTAATAATAATAATATCTTATTAATAGAACCGACACTGGTGGTTCGGTGGTCGGAGCCAATTCTTGGAGCTTAGCCGTGCACCGGCTGGCGCATCATCCAACGATCGGGAGCAGGCTAATAGTTCTGATACCTTGGTGTACATACTTGAGTTAAAGTCTGTGCACCAGAGAATCAGAACAATATAGGGCCGTCTATACAGGCACGGGCTTTCCCCAGTTTCCTCGTACCATCGGCTAATTCGGCATAATCTGGCTTAAGGAATCACCACAGTGTAAAATTTTCAAAAAATCGATGTTCTTCCTTTACCCGTTAGTATATACGGTTAGAAACATGCTGTTCAATTTTTTGGGAGAAATTCGAAATATTCAGGTTGCTACAGCCTTCCTCAGAAAAAGGGATTCGACCAGCGCGTGAGACCGGGCGCGGACGGACGCGTTTTTCCAAACGATGTACACTGTCAAAAAAAAAGAGTTTTCAAGCTATGCGTCTCAAATTTTAACATAACATTCTTTACCTCATTTTTTATCTTGCTATGAAAGCTTTTTTTAATCTTCATATTTTTTTCAACGAAAAACTCGAAAAAATAGGCTGAATTCGATAATTTTTTTTAACCGCTGCCATTTTGTCAATTTTGATTTAAAAAAAAATCTCCATAACCAATTAGCAGCTTTCATACTGATTAATAATCTTTTTGCATATTTGGTTTCAGACCATGTTTACAACCCCAATCGTGTACACCGTGAGGACCCCTTTCTTAAAGACATTTTCAACCGTTAAAAAAATAAAAATAAATGTTCGAAAAATTATTTTCTGTTCTTCATGAGTGCTTTGATTTGACATAAAAAATCAGACCGACAAGCGTATTTTAACCATCGAAAAAAAATCGTGAAAATCAGCTCCTTTTCGTCGCGTCACACTGTGATGATGCCTTAAGAAGGCTGTAGACGTAACGGAAGTTACGTTAGATTAGTGAAGTGCGGGCCGAGAGGGCTAGAAAAGAGCTCAATTGGGAAGGGTTATACGTAAAAACCCGCAAGGGTATACGGTGAAACTCAGGAACTAATTGAGACCTTAATAAATAAATATATATATATTATATGTAATAAAATAATATCTTATTGATAATCTTTTCTTATTATTCTTATAGTCTTATTAATGATTATACTGGCTTTATGATAGTAATACTGTCTTATTAATATTAATAATTATGAATAATAAATAAAGTTCATTAATAATAATAATGTAGGTGGCGATAATCGTCGACACTATCGGACTTTCTGTATATGCGAACGAGCAATTCGAGAAGTCATTCATGAAAAAAAACTTCCGCGTCAGAACGTTAAAAATGCCGGCTGCTCCGTTTGAATATATGACAGCTTTTGCATAATTTTTCGGAATTATATGTGAAACATCCTTGAGAACAGGGGTGACCGCACGAACGTTCGTGGAATCCGGGGCTCTTTTTTGTTCCTTTTTTTTTAAAGCTGTTGAAAATTCGAAGTATATTTTGTCTCGACGGACGAGGCGAGCGTTTGAAGCTCGAGCGTATATAATATATATATATATATATATATATATATATATATATATATATATATATATATATATACTGTATGTACTGTATATATACAGGGTGTCCTTACCTCTGCTACCCGAAATAACTCGGTAATTATCGACATCAGGTAAAAATGTTCCAGCCAAAAGTTGTACGGTGTGAAGGGGGCCATCAAATGCGACCAATTTTCTTTTTTATTTCGGTGGAAGTGCTCACGCACAGTGAGCATCACCGCCGCTTTTTCAAATGGAATGGTACATTTTTTTCAACCATCTTGTGGAGCACCTCGAGCCGCCAAAAAACATTCGGGGGTCAATGTCGTTCAAGGTCATTTCGAACACCTATCAAAATGAAATACAAATCTAAATATCTCGTATCGCTTCCAAATATTTGGCAATGATCCGAGATATTTAGATTTGTATCATCGATACTGACCTTGAATGACCTTGAACGACTTTGACCCCCAATGTTTTTTATGCGGCTTGAAGTTCTCCACAAGATGGTTGAAAAAAATGTACCATTTTCATTTAAATAAGTGGAGGTGACCTTCACTGTGCGACAGCGCCTGCGCCGAAAGAAAAAAAAAATTGGTCGCATTTGATGGTCACCTTCACACCGTACAACTTTTGTCGGGAACATTTTTTTTGTGACGTCGATAAGAGGGACACCCTGTGTGTATATATATATATATATATATATATATATATATATATATACGCACACACACATTAATACGTTGATTCGAAGCCAAGACCGGAACAGGAGCGCGGCACAGCGTTAATTTCGACGCGGCAGAAAAAGTGCGCGCGGCATCGCGTGGCCGCGAAAGAACCGAGGGAAGGCGCCAGGCCTGCGGCAATCTTTTTTTTTTTGCCGTCCTCGCACCAGCGGCGCGGTTATCGATATCCCTATCTAGATTCTCGCGAGACGCCTGGCAATCACGACCGGTTGATGAACACGGGCGGGAAACGACGATCACGGGGCAAACGTGGTCAATTATTTTCTTACCTAGCGTCTAAGGACCGCGGATTTCGTTTTTGAAACCTCGACTCATTTTCCTGGACAAATAATTGCAGTGGCTATTGTTTTTATTTCAAGGCCGGACGAAAATGGATGTTCGTGAGTCGAAACAAAGGCAAAACCGACAACTCGAACAAAAACAAAGTTAAATTGTGTGGCAATGATGAGAGGCACGTTTGCTTTATTAAATAGCTTTTGCCTGCGGCTCCGCTCGCGTGAGGGCCGAAAATTTGGCTCGGGTGTATGTCCGCAATGGAATTCCGGGCCATTTCGTATTGAGGGTTATGTGACGAAAATAATATTAAAAAAAAGCTTTCTGAGTGATGGAAAAAGTCATGTTCGATGTAGTTGAAAGGTGTATTAGCATGCGCTGGAATATTTATGTAGTATGTATTAGAAATGATACTATGTATTAGAAAAAGCGTATGTATTTTTACGATAAGAATTCTAGGCAAAAAAAATGTACTGGATATTTATGTATGTTGGATAAAGTCAGTATATCGGATATTTATATATGCTAGATAAAGTTGATATACCACATTGAAGGTACTGTCGAATATTATGTATCAGAAAAAATCACGTTCAATGCACATTCGTACTCACATTCGTAAAAATTGATTCTGATAATTATCTGTACTTGGGGAATGGATTTTAGAATCTTATTGGGAGTTATTTACCAAGGTTCATGTGGGAAACACATTTTCTACATTTTGAAGCAAGACACCACTGTGACAGGTAAACAAATCCATTTATTTATTGCATTTTCTCAGAGTATACATATTCAAGAATTTGTCGTAGAATGTTCAAGTTGAAATATTGAATACTGACCAAGTTATGGACGATTTAGTGAGAGCAGGTAGCGCAATCATTTGTGTATACTAAAACTCTCAATCGCGTTTTTTCTCGAAACGACTTTTATCGACCTGGCCGGAATCATAACTTCAGCTATAATTGTCCCATTTTCAATTTAAAAAAACCAATATTTCCGTAATTGCCATAGCTATCGTTGTACGCAGCCGTTTTTTTTCGTTGAAATTTAGTATTTTCCAAGCCCCCGAATATGAGTAAAAATTTGAACAAAATTCCTCTTTTCTTAACACCCACCATTTTGTGAATGGTTTTTTCGAAAAACGGCTACGTACAACGAGAACTATATTTATATAGATTAGAACACTTTTTTATTTTTATTTTTTAGCCCAACCATTGACAAGTTATCGATCCGGCTGGAAATAAATTAACAATTGTGAATTGTTAATTTTTATCGAATAAAAATTTACACTAAATAAGTTTAATGTATGCTTGATAACATACCTTTTTTCCAAATCCCAAATAAATAATCTAGTTATAATAAAAATTAATAATCCAGTTATAAAAAAAAGGATTTTGAATGAACACCCTTTTTCGGCCCGTCGCAGTGGTATTCTTCCTGAAGGGGTTACACCTAGTTGCAATTATCAAAAATATCAATTTTTTATTTTTGACAGATTCTTAAAATAGAGCATTTCAAAAATATTCTCTAAACATTTCAAGTCGTTCCGTTCAAAATTGAGGGAATTATGGGCGTTTATTGGTCAGTTCCGTGAAACGACGAACTTTAAACGTCTTTTGCTCAAAATTACTTTTTCAAGTTCGATGACCACGATATCTCAAAAATCACTGCAGCGGTTGCAAATTTTACAAGCTTCTTTTACACATTGAAAAGTAGTGCTTGAACGAAAGAATTTTGTTTTCGATGCATAATTTTTTTCTTCACCAACGAAAATAGAGCGTTTCTTTCACAGAACATCGAGAATTGCACTTTGGACTGCGGCCATTTTTTTCAAAAATCGATTTTTAATTAAATCCTTCGTCCAAGCACTAGATTATTTCATACAAAAACTAAGTGCCTTTGACTTTTATTATGTTCACATTTATAAATATGTTTCAATACAAGAATTTTAAAAGATATTTTAAACCATACTTTTTACTTACAAAAAAAAATATAAAAACCTGCAGACGTTTTCCTAAAAATAATTCACGAAAATTACTATTTTTCCGGCCACGAGGTGTAGTCCGTCGAAGCTGATGAAATTGTTTTACATTAAGGGGTCTTCTCATTTTAGACGCTAAAAAAGGCTATTCTCATGGATTTTTCAAATAAGTTTTTATTATAGATGATGATGTAAAAGTTGTTACACTTAATGAATACACTTTCGAAATACATTTAAAAAAACATATTTAGTTAACTCACTACTTACACACAAAAATTGGTTGTTAAAAAAATGTCCTGAAAAAATTGTAGGTCTGCACTGGTGACCAACTTCTGGATCAGCCGAAACAAAAAAATCAAACGGTTTTAGATTTAGTATGTTAACGTCTATAGCGCATATCATACGATTTTTTATATATGCAAAAATAACAAAGTGGCGGACATTTTGAGAAAAAAGAAAAAAAATTGATTTTATCGCCGTTTCTGGCAAAAAAATAGTAAATATCTCAATTCAAACAGATCCTTGATATGCGCTGTAGCTATAGTTGTAAAGAATATGTGGTTAAAATTTTACTTATGAAATTTTACTTATGAAATTATTAAAATTTCACTTATGAGATTTAACTTATGAAATTATTAAAATTGCACTTATGAAATTTTACTTATGAAATTATTAAAATTTCAGGTATGAAATTTTAACGTTGTTCGTTTAAAAAAAATGTATCAACAAGCCGTCGAAAAACGTTGTTTGGAGAAAAACGCGTTAAAAGTTCGTTTGGGTTACATAAATCCATACAATTTTTTTTTTAATGTATTTCGAAAGTGTATTTATTAAGTGTACAAACTTTTATATCAATATCTATAATATGAACCTATAAAAAAAATCACGAAAATAGCCCTTCTTAGCGTCTAAAGTGAGAAGACCCCTTAAGGATCCACTGAAGCCCTTCCTCGCAAATGCTAAAGGATGTCGCGCCCCGCTGTCCCTTCAACAAGAAAATCGCATATCCTCAGACCCCTGACGAGTCCGGACCAAAAAAGTGCAAGTCAATTTTCGGAGTGCTCATTTCCACCTACCAAAGTATCAGAAAAAAAAATGCTTCGACCGTATACCCGCCAACTTCGCTCAATCAGCCGACCGAAATTTTCAACATTGACAGCTGTCATCTCAACATCATGTTTCAGCCCTACCAGCTTAATTTCAGCCTGTAAAAAATTGCTGCCCCATCATCAAATTCCGCAGTACACGTACAATGATTTTACCAACGAAAAAAAAATTCTCTCACTCGCACAGACAGACAAAATTTCCAAAAACGAGAGATATCATCTCGACGTCGTATTCTAACCCGGCCAGCTTCACATCAGCCTAAAAAACGAACGAACAGCAAGGCATATCCCAACAATCGTAACGTCAGTGAACATTCCACGGAAATACAGAAATTTGACACGGCTGATCCGCATTACCCTCAACTTCCTGGTTTCGAATGAGCCAGGCGTACGCCCGTACTCTTTGGCGGACTATCGCGTATGGCTGACGAGTACCGCGCAGCGTTATGCAATTCCCGTATACGAATATAAACACGTATATACATACCGCGGTTAAAAGGAGTAAAAATAAATCGGCGTTACCGCTGTCACGCGGTACCTTAACCCCGATACGGTTGTCGAAATAAAATGTCAAGCTTTAATCGCCTTGATCGTATCCCGGTACGTTTGTACGTACCCTCCATTCCTTTTTTTGTGCCTCTCGAACTTTCTCGAGGAAAAAAGACGTTAAGGGGGAAATATGCGAGGAAGAAATTTGCTGGTTTTCATTATTTTTTTTAAGGAAAGATTTCTTCGTCATTTTTTAGACTTGTGGATGTTTTATTACTACCTTTGACTGTTGCATCGTATTTTTTTTTTTTATTAAGGAGAGATATACACCTAGATGGTCGAGGTCAAAGATTTAGAAGCTATGAACATTCCGTCGACCGTAGAAGACCTACACTATGGGCCTGGATCGATGAGGCGATGTAAGTTGACACATTTAATGATTTATTCATTTCCAAATTTTCAAACGCGTTTTTCTCAAAACCACGTTTTTCAAATCAGTACCCAAAATTTCTCGAAAATCAATGAACCGATTGCCTTGAGGTTTTTTGTGGTTATTCTATACACCATTATCTCGTACTTGTCATAGGATTTTTTTTCCGTTACTTAGTTTTTGTTTTATAGGCAAAATAATAACTAATTTTTGGCCCAAAAATCACTATTTTTGTTCAAACGCCCGCCATTTTTCATAAATCGATATTTTCAAAATCGGCTATCACAAGTACTAGATTATAGTATCTAATTTAATAATCTTTTTGTTTTTTTTGTCAGATGATTTTTGAAGAAACGCCAGTGGGTACCGTATTCGCAGATTTTTTACGACGTTCCAAGGATCATACAATATCCTTGTATATTTTTGATATTTTTAAATAAAGAAAATTAAACATATTTTTGAATGTATATACTTTTAGATAATTAAAACTCCAATGCGAAATTTCAAATAGTTTTCCTTGAAAAAATTCACAAAAATGACCTTTTTTCCGGCTCCTAGGTGTATATCTCCCCTTAATCTTTAAACATAGGCGATGTAAGGTCTTCTAAACTGCATTTTCAAAACTGGCGTGACGGATAGCTAAAAAATTAATCGGCCAATTTAAGATGAATCTTTCAGGGATATTACAATATCTGTTGCCCTTAATTCTGACCACGCAGCCTTCATATTTAACCCAAAATAAGACTTTTTTCAAGAGTGCTGAAAATCCAAATTCAACCCTCAAGGGGGTGAAATAGCGGCCTCAAAGCTTGCATGAGAAATCATTTTTTTTTCTCACATTTGCTGGAAACTTGGCACAAATGCTCTACAATACAAATAAATGAACACGTATTTCAGCATTTCCTAAAATTCGACCCTTAAGAGGGTTAAAAAAGGGTGTTAAAGTTTGTATGAGACAATATATTTTTTTGTCAGATTTACTCGAAACTTACCAAATGCATTTTTTATATAACACTATATGTTTTCCTCGCTGTTCGGTACGTGTAGACAGCCAAATAGTACAATTAACCCCTTAACTTTAACCCAAACAAACCCCAGAACTGTCATAGTTTGAATTGTTTGGGTTGGTAAAAATACACCAAACAAATATATGTGTAATTATTTCCATTGGAGTGTATTTATACCAAGTTTCAAGCAAATCTGACCAAAAAATATGCGGTCTCAAATAAACTTTAAAACCCCCGTATCGGTCAAGTTTCGGTTTTCACCGCTCTTGGAAAACATCTCATTTTGGGTCAATTATGAAGACAGCCCGGTCAGATCTTTCCAACCTTTTTGTCTAAAACATGGCCCTAAATGTTTTTGAAAATTAAAAAAAAGCCTTTTTTATTGCAGAATGTAAACCTTTTTCGGAAAATTCAAACACTTTTTGTTTCGAAGCGTACCATTTCAGCGATTTTCAACATTTGTCCCTTTTTCTTGGTTCGTATTCTGTGTATGCGTGTTAATGAAAGAAAAATATTCGTTGGTTTTTTTTCAGATTAATCCCGCCGACGCTACATGTCACGACGTCTGACAACATCCGCCGCAACCCGTTTAGAAGACCGTACTATACCTCCGCCATTTTTAAAGATCATTAAAAAATAACATGCAACAGCCAAAAGTAGTAATAAAACATACCCTAAGTTTCAGAAATGGTGAAGAAATCTTTGCTTTAAAAAAAATCATGAAAATCAGCAATTTTTTCCTCGCCTAAAGGTTTTAAGGCGCCCTTAATTTTATATTCTTTTTCGCGCACCTCGAATACCGCTCGGAGCTTGCGGGACTTGATGTATGTTTTTGTTTCTTTTCTCAACGAATGCCTACCCCTTCTTATCTTTCTTTTGGACATTTTACGCGTCCGCATATACGATCCGACGATCGTTTCAGTACAAATAAACACTAACGATAACGACGTAGCTGGCTAAATAAACCGACACGCGTTGCCGCGAGCTCGCGCGTTACGATCATATTTTCTCTAATGGATTCCGCGCAGAGAGAACTAATAAAAAAATACATACTCGAAATATAACGAGCGGAATCGCTGTACGTCAAAGAAAGCGCGATAAGACACGTGGGGCATCGAACTAATCAACATTTTCCCAGGTATTTAACGATACGAAGGGGGAAAAAAACGTCCGACAGGAATTGACGCACGTGGTGAATATACGATTGATACGGGATTTTCAGGTCTAGATAGCAGCTGTTTCATCGGAGGTTTAATGATCTCTGGTGTGCAATAAATGAGTCGAGTACCGTTGCAATTTTCTTGATTCGTTTTTTTTTTGGTTTGGAATTTTACACACTTTCTTGGATTTATCACAGGTTGGATTTCTACTTCGAGATGCCTCGGTGGACGTTTGACACGAGTAATCCACAAAACGATCTTAAAGTTGAAGGGTACTTAAGATTCGAATCGTATCCAGGAAAGCAAACGTACGATACGAATTTCGCTGACCCAAAATTTTCGGTTTTTTACTATTGATGCATAATTTACTATCTTTTTACCTGCATTTTCAATGCAGCCATTAAGGGGTCTTCGCACTTTTGACTCTAAAAAAGGCTATTTTCATGAATTTTTTTGATAGGTTCATATTATAAATATTGATATAAAAGTTGTTACACTTAATAAATACACGTTCGAAATACATTTTAAAAAAACTATTATTTAATTAAGTCACTATTTATAGACGAAAATGGCAGTTAAAAAATTTCCATAAAATTTGGTCACTATTTCTATCGATGTATTATGACTATGCTGCTTTTTTGAATTTTCAACCAGTCATTCAATTTTAGGGTCTTTCTTTATCGATATATTATTACTATCCTGTTCACTTGAATTTTTAATTTAGACATTTAAGTTTTCGAGTATTTTTTATTGATGTATTATTACTATCCTGTTTACTTAAATTTTCAATTCAGACATTCAATTTTTGTGTCTATTTCTATCGATGTATTAATACTATCCTTTTCACTTTGAATTTTTCGTTCAGCCATGGAATTTTGATGTCTTTTTTGGGGATGTAATATTACTATCCTGTTCACTTAAACTTTCAATGCAAACTTTCAATGCAGATTTCTGTGTCCATTTCTATGGATGTATTAATATTATCCTTTTCATATTACATTTTTTGTTCAGCCATGGAATTTTGGTGTCTTTTTTGTTCGATGTATTATTACTGTCCTGTTCTCTTGGTATTTTTAATTCAGCCACTCAATTCTTATGTCTATACTAGTGACCTTGGTGCTAGACACTTAACAAATTTTGTTAAATTTCACATCTATTCATAATTTTTACATTATTATCACCTATATCTCATATTTTTATCAAAGTAGACTTATTAAGGAGGTTGGAGCGTTAGCCACAATCCAAGGTTAAATTTAATAAAAAATACATATTATTGTTTACACTATAGTGAGTCTTTATGAATTTTTTAGACTTTTTTACCCACCAAACACCATAAATAAGAAATAGTTTAACGTATGCAATTTAACGTGCGGTTAGATGGGCAAGACTTTCACACTAAAGGTTATGTAATTTTTATTGTTATTTACCACCAAGATAAATCATTTCTAACAACGGATCAACGCAAACTGAACCTTTGTGAACATTTAGAAAAAAAAATCCTCACCTTGCCCATCGTAAACCATGGGCCAATAATCTCGTGACGTAAATATGAATAGGCATAATTATGAATTACTCAAAATTTCATTGTGAATTGTATAAAACATTCGTTGTCGTAGTTTTTTCATAATAATCATCGATAATGTTATGCTTTTTCAAGTTGGTAGTAAAACAAAAGATTTTCTAATTTACGTAATAAAAATGTTGAAATGCATAATTTTGCCCTTTAATTATATATTTAAAAAAATAGCATGTATAGAATAAATCTGTACCTCGTATGCATTTTTTTGACGTTCATTGAAAAAAAAATGAATAAACCGTCATTTGACTCAACTGAATCGCTCCAACCTCCTCAATGCAAATATTAAGTAGAAACATGATAAATAAATAAAAACATTACAATAGGATTTCGGCATAGCAAAATATACATTTTCTGCGTAAATATCAAAAAAGCTAATTTCTATTGAAAGTATTCAAAATTAATTCGACCGCTGTATGTCTATCGATGTATTAGTACTATCTGGTTCTTTTTGTATTTCCCATTCGGCCATTTAATTTTGGTGTATATTTTTATTGACGTATCATTACTACTCCGTTCACGTTTATTTTTTTACTCCGCCATTTAATTCTGACGTCTATTTCACTCGATGTATTATTACTATTCGGTTCGGTGACTAAAAAAAATTCATTCGGCCATTTATCTTTGGTGTCGATTTCTATCGATGCATCATTACTATTCTGTTCACTGTGAATTTGTTACCTCAGCCATTGAATTTTGCTTCGTCACGAATTGACGAGTCACGTGAGATTACTCGACTCGCGAGGGAAAAACTTCCGATTATAATCGGAGCACGAAAAAATTATTGACTCGTTCGAGCTATGAGCCATGTGTAGCGTTAATAGGAGCAAAAAATCTGTGATACGTTCAGCATCTCGTGTGGCCTCACAGAGCGAGAATGCGTACAGTACGCGAACGTGTATATATACACCAGTGTGCGTGTCCATCCGAGCGTGGGAGTATTCGAACCCGCGACAAAATTTCCATCCCACCCATAGAACGGGGCACGAAATGAATGGACAGCGCGTGAAACGAAGTGGAAGGGTGAATGAGAATCAGTGGATATGGTATCATCGATTAAAACCCGGATTAGTTTTGATACGACCAAGCATATTGTCCCGCTGCCAACGAAAGTCTGCCTTTCATCGATTTCCAATAAATTTGGATGCAAATTGAACGTGTCCCACCCACGAACAATTACATTCGGAGAATATGTTGCCGTTTTATATATACATAGTTAACGAAATCGGCATTGATTTGCTGGTCTCATTTCGACCCAAACAGCGAATCGCGAATAAAAAATTCAACTTTACGAGGAGGTCGAAAACGGACAAAATAAAACGAATTGCGTAAAAAAAAATCGATTCCGAATTAAAAACAATTTTACGGTAAATCGGAGACCCTGCAATCGATGGGGGAAATAAGTTAATTAGGCAAGGAGTATCGGGGTAGTTGGCTACAGTTTTTCAAGGATCCGTAAAATAAAAGAACAAACGTTTCTTAAGGGGCTATACCAGTGTGAACGCTGAAAATTTGCGTGATTTCCGGGAATTTTTTGGAAGAAAAGTACTCAATTAAATATTTCGGAAAATTAAGAATATATTTGGCTATATATGACCTATATTACATAATTTTTTCATAGAGAATTATTGAGATCCAAGCGACTTATGCGCTGCTTTCGGAGGCAGAAAAAAAGTTCGTCCACTCCTGACATGATTCCGGCCGATTGAGTAGCTGAAACCGAAAAAGGAAAAAATGCCGTTAAACTGGAAGGTATTTTCTGTACAATGACGTAGGATTTTCGAAAATATCAAAATCTAACGAAATGGCGTAGTTATGAAACAAGTCTGTTTTCTTGCCTATAAAATGGTCGTTTTTGTCAATGCCAAATCGTCAATTTTCATCCAATCAAAAATATCCTACGTCATTGTAAAGTAAATATATTCAAGAGTACTTAGTTCAAATTTCAAGTCAATCGGATAATTGCTCTTTGAGTTACAATGTCAGCAAATTTGAAAAATCTCATTTCGAGAAAAACACCTTTAAAGATTTAACTATTGATTTTTGCAAGATATAATGATACTAATATAAATGATAATGATATTCTTGAAAGTATAAACGATCGAAAAACGGCAAAAAATTGATTTTTTGGAAGTTTCACAATGGTATAGCCCCTTAACTTATCTTCATTTGTAATTAAACTTTGAACATATAACTTTAAGATAATTTACGAAATTAAACCAAACTCCTATCAGATCAACCGTAAAATCACAATTTTTTAAAAATCACGATTGGCTATCTCTCTCGGAGTATCCGGGTATGATAGCCATAGGAGTAGAGGTGAGATGGCCAGTTACCCAGTATTATGCTCTCGCTTTTCTCTTTGGTTTATGTTTGGATTCTTATTTTTTTTCTTTTCTCCATATCTAGAACGCATATCATCGAAATCAGTATAATTTTTGTGTACCCAAAGTTGGCACACTATCCACTGAGGCCAGTCTTCGATGAGACGAGGTTCATAATAATTTTCTCCGCAACATTTTTTGTCCTTGTTCTTATATCGTCTTTCTAAGGTCTTCCAAGGTATTTCGTAGGTCCTAGTGGCCGCACGAACCGGCAATTCATAATTTTTTACAGCATAATAGCTGCTTTTGATGATTCTTGAGTCCAGTCCCCTCGTGGAGCAATTGCTTTTCTCTTGTACTTATTAGGCATCTCAAACAAATGTAGAAAAAATGAATTACTTGAACACACTACACTAATACTATGGCCATCATACACCGACTGTACGTGGCTATGTCTCCTAATCTCCCGGGAGCGATGGCCACATCTAAAATGTAAACAAGTAGAAACAATACATGCGAAATTTTGTGGTTATAACAAAACACTGTTCGCGAACTATTCAAGAAGTACAAGAGAAACCATTACTTTTGCAAAATAACATCACCACAATCTAAAATATGGAACCTTGTAAAAAGTTTAGCAATAGACAGAATAATTAAAAAGGATTTGGCTTACTAAAATGTTTCTTGCCAAACTCTTGTTCGTACACTTACACCTGAGCACGACGCAAACCAAATTGAGTGGAGATGGTCGACCTACACCTAGATGGTCGAAAAAATCGATTTAGAAGCTATGAACATTCCGTCGACCGTAGAAGACCTACACTATGGGCCTGGTATCGATGATTCCATGTAAGTTGACAAATTTCACGATGTATTCATACCCAAATTTTCAAACGCGTTTTTCTCAAAACCACGTTTTTCAAATCGGTACCCAAAATTTCTCGAAAACCAATGAACCGATTGCCTTGAGGTTTTTTGTGGTTATTCTATACACCATTATCTAGTACTTGGCATAGGATTTTTTTTCCGTGACTTAGTTTTTGTTTTATAGGCAAAATAATAACTAATTTTTGGCCCAAAAATCACTATTTATGTTCAAACGTCCGCCATTTTGTCGAAAATCGATATTTTCAAAATTGGCTATGACAAGTACTAGATTATAGTAGCTAATTTAACAATCTTTTTGTTTTTTTTTCCAGATGATTTCCGAAGAAACGCCAGTGGGTGTACCGTATACGCAATTTTTTTTTACGACGCTCCAAGGATCATACAATATCCTTGTATATTTTTGATATTTTTAAATAAAGAAAATTAAACATATTTTTGAATGTATATACTTTTAGATAATTAAAACCCTAATCCTAGATTTCAAATAGTTTTCCTTGAAAAAATTAACAAAAATGACCCTTTTCCGGCTCCTAGGTGTATATCTCCCCTTAAGCAGTAACAGGTGAAATCTAGCGCGCGCTTCTAAGAAATATTTCTATTGGCCATCTCTCCCTTATGGCCCACGGAATTGCCCTATGCAAGTGCAAACGGATCAAACGATCATGATTTAAAAAATCACGATTGAATCAATGAAAACGATTTAATTAAATATCTCCGATATGCACTTCGCTCCAATCGGCGTGCGATCAAGTTTCTTTTTTCGGCTCTTTCGCCGGGCCGTGCAATTAAAGCGGCGAAATGAAAAATGCATCAATCGCGATAGGCCCCGTGATCGAAGATGGCGATATATAATTATCGCCTCATCCGTACAACGTCGCGTTCTCAATCGTGCATGCAATCAAGGTCAACGTTTCACGGTGCGCAAAACATTAAACAGGATTAACAATGACGCCAGCAATACTGTCACGACACGTTTAAAGTCCACCGAGTGTACCGTTATTTTAATCGATACGATTATTAGTAGATACGATCGATATCAGGCTAGCTGTCAAGAGCATTTGATTCGATACCTGCCTCCCGATTAAAATCGTTTTAACGAACAAGTGATACCCTTCTTCTCCACCTGCGATTCGTATCTTCAAAGGGAATGTTGCAACGTCATTTGCAAAGAAGCCTCGATAGCGGATTCTTCGATGACCAATCGATTTCGTGAGAAAAGAGATGCACAAAAGTACTTTTCAATTGACCGTGCATGCTTTATTCACTATCGGGACCGGGTTGAAATTCCGAACTTTGAATGCTCCGACGGTTTAAAATTCCGGATTTTAATGCTTCGAAATTCAAGATGGAGCCGGGTTGGAATTCCGAACTTCGAATCATCAGAACGTTCACAACTCCGAAAGAATTTTACACGAAAGACCAAAACTCCGAAAATCTGAACACCGTCAAAATAATACGACTATGGAAGTTTTAAAAGTTTCAAAATTTTCAATAAATCGACGAATGATTCCAAGAATTTTTTTTTATTAAGACGTGATTGTGCGTCAATTTTGAACATTCTGGACAATGTTATACTTTCTACATCATTTACAGTCAACTGTGTAGACTTTCGCTTGCATTATCTTGACATGGGGGCCGGGTTGAAATTCCAAGCTTTGAATGCGCCGACGGTTAAAAATTCCTCATTTTAATGTTCCGAAAGTACAAGGTTCGTCAAGATCATGCCCGGGAAAGTCTACACAGTTGACTAAATTATGTAGAAAATATAACATTGTCCAGACAATTTTCAAAATTGACGTAAAATCACTTCTTAATGAAAAAACAAATTTTGAAATAATTCGTCGATTTATTGAACATTTTGAAACTTTTGAAACTTCCATAGCCGAATTATTTTGACGATGTTCAGATTTTCGGAGTTTTGGTCTTTCGTGTAAAATTCTATCGGAGTTTTGATCTTTCGGGGTAGTATTCTTTCGGAGTTTTGAGTGTTCTGGTCATTCAAAGTTCGGAATTTTAACCCGGCCCCCTATAATTGACCGATTTTGAAATTAAAAATACCAAAATTTCCATTATCGTAGTAGCTATCGTTCTACGTAGCCGTTTTTCGTTTGTAATTCAGTCTTCTTTAAGCCCCCGAGTATCAGTAAAAATGTCGCCACAATTACACTTTTTTAACACCCGGCATTTTGTGATTTTTTTTTTCGAAAAATGGCTACGTACAACGGAAACTACATGTACATAGATTATAAAAGTTTTAGATTTTTTAAACCAACCATTTCCGAGTCGGCAGTAGACCACATTTTTTATACAGACTCCGTGATACCTCAACAACGTTGTTAATTTTCAATATTTAAAATAAAAATTTACACGAAACAAGTTCAATGTACACTGACAGAAAAATTCTATTGATATTAACTAACCGCGTCTATGTGATTAAAAAAAAATTGTTTAAATATATTTATTTATTCAAATCAAAATTTATTTAATATCGTCCAATAACTAAATATTTTATTTAATCCTAATAAATCTGTGATTTAGTTTCATCTGTTCAAAAAACAATTTAGTTGAATCCACTAAATTGATCTATTTCATTTTAACAAAATGTAAATAAAATAGATTTTCCGTAGAGTCAACTATTTTTCTATTTGATTGAACAATGACCTGTGTTTATTGCAACATACATATCAAAGGGGTGTGCGAGTAGAGAGGGTAGAGAGACAGAGAGAGAGAGGAAGTATATATACATGTGTCGTCTCTCTACCCTAATATATATAGGTTATGTTTAAAAAATGTATAGCATGTTATTCAACGATAAAACCCTCTAATTATGACAACGATATTAACTAATTGGTATAGTTTATGTGATACAACAAATACTTATAGGAATTCATTTGGTCTCTCATGCCATATCTGCGAACAAGATGTAACAAGCACTCGGTAGCATAGGGGAAGCGTGCGCAGCTATGAGTAGGTAGGTTCTAGGTTTCATTCCATGTAGGTGGAATATTCTTTTCTAAAAAAATAATTTCAGAAGGCCAAGGAATGACGAATTACGATACAAAATCGTTGCGGTAAAACTCTCAATGAAGTTCCTCATTTCATTTTGGATTTATAAAATATTTCATGTATATAGTACACTTAGATTTACAATGTACATTGTAAGCGTATAAAGATTTATTTCAATCAAATCTTTATTTATTGAATCTGAATATATTTAATATTCAAAAAGAATAGCTGAAGCGAATAAAAAAATATCATTGAAATAAATAAGATCGTCGTAAGCCGCGAGACAAGGAAAAACCCTATTTGTTTTAAATCGATCCTACTTAAATTAAATATTTTTGTTTAGCAGTGTATGCTTAACAACATACCTTTTTTCAAAATCCCAAATATCAAACAGACAGAAAAAAATCGATTTTTTTCGGGCCGTCAGAGTGACATTTCCATTCACCAAATGGCAAATCAAGGCCTCTTATTTTTCCTCCCCATCCGGAAAGCTCATAAACAGACGTATCGAATTATCTCACAGTTATAACGAGAAAAACAGTTTTTTTTTTACGAGAAACGATGACGCGGAAAATGATTCCAGATTGCGTTAGTCCGTTTGTAACAGCGCCGTATTTTTCACATGGCCATTACTGGGTCAAATCAGTCCCGGAGTGGGGCTCGAGAAGGGAAAAGGCGAGGAGCACGCTCGGGGAGTGTGTGTGCGTCAAACGAAGGAAGATAAACTCTCCCAACGGGATACGCGACGACGGAACGCTCGTTAAAAGTCGGGACAACTTTGAGCACACGTACACTCGCCAAGGTACACAAGCAATATACACGTATCATAAAAACGAAAAATGGCACGCGACTAATTTTTGTTTGCCCTTGAGCGGAAAAAGTATTTCGCGAAGGTAAAATTGGAGGATCGAAGGGACTAAGGGTCACTTTTCCTATAAAGGGTGAGAAACTCGAGCGATAAATTATGATCGGCGCTAGTTGGCTGAGAATTTCGTGGTTGAACGAATGGCTGACCATTGATCAAAAGCTTCAATCAAGAGCTTCGATCAAAGCTCCCTCGCTGCACACGCACCTACCACAATGCCGGCCTACACTGACAGAAAAATATTATTGATATTGGCTAACTGCGTATATGAGATTTTTAAAAATTTGAACCTACCAGATTTTTCGTGGAATCAAACTGTTCCTATTGCATTGCATTATTGGAATTATTTATTTAAAATATATTTATTTATTCAAATCAAAATCTATTTAATATCGTCCAAGAACTAAATATTTTATTTAATCCCAATAAATCTGTGATTCGGTTTAATCTGTTCAAAAAACAATTTAGTTGAATCTACTAAATGGAACTATTTGATTCAAAAAAATTTTAATTAGATTTTTCGTAGTGACATTTTTCTATTTGATTGAACTAATGGTCTGTCTTTATTGCAACACACATATCAAAGGGGGTAGCGAGGATGGAGAGAGAGAGAAATTATATATATATAGGTTATGTTTTAACCCTCAGTAGTCACACTTAGCTAGAATCGCGTTACAGTCATACTGGGTCCATGGGACCCAGGCGTTTTGGAATTCATATAAATAATGAAATAATGCATTGAGCGATATGAAAAAAATAGTGAGGTATAATTTAAACCTTTTTTAATACAAGGATATTGATTAGAAATCAAAAATTATATTCTAAATATGCAAAAAAAACGTGAAAAATGAGTTTTTTTTACAAAAATTGCTGTAACTCTTGTAATTATTGACAAAAAAAATGGTTTGATAATCTGGAAACAATGTACTTTGAAATAGACATAGCGGTTTCTGTGAACTTTTCAAAAAGTATACTTATGTCATCCGACGCAGGTGCGATTTAGAAGAAAAGAATGAAACGCTTACGCATATAAAAATGTATGTTTTATTGGAAAAAAAAAGTTGTACGGCATCAAAATAATTTGTTTGGGTCCACGGTTAAGGTTTATGGCATGTTATTCGAAAAAACTCTCTAATGATCATAATGATATTAAATAATTAATATAGTTTATGTGATACAACAAATAATTATATAAATTCATTTGGTCTGTTATGCCATATCTGCGAACAAGATATCACAAGCACTCGGTAGCATAGGGGCAGCGTGCGTAGCTATGAGGTAAGTTCTAGGTTCGATTCCATATAGGTGAAATATTTTCTTCGAAAATATTTATTTGTTCAGCAAAATTTGTGTGTAACAAAAATATTTATTTGTTATTCGAAAGTATTCCTTGGCCAGAAGGCCAAGAAATTACGAATTCCGATACAAAATCGTTGTGGTAAAACTCTCAATCAAGTGGTTCATTTCATTTTGGATTTATGAAATATTTTATGCACATCGTGCACTTAGATTTACAGTGTACATTGCAAGCAAATAAAGATTTATATGAATCGAATCTTTATTGATTCAATTTGAATGTATTTGATATTTTAAACGAATAGCTGAAACAAATGAAATATTATCTTCATACCAATGAGGTCGTAGTAAGCCGCGAGACAAGGGAAAAACCCTGTTTGATTTAAATAGATCCTACGTAAATTAATTTTTTTTAATTAATAAATTAATTAAAATTAGTAAATTAATTCGTTTTTTTTAATTATTAAAAAACAAAACTATTTCACAAAGAAACAGCCTAATCGGAAACACGGTCCGTCCATTTTTTTCCGCCCACGCACTTGCGAACTTTCTCGTAGTTCCTTCGGGAAAATATTTTCAAAATGAATTTCCTCATCAAGGCAGCTACGAGACGCTTCGGACTGATCAAAAGCACGGGAATGAGACACGAAATAAAAAAAAAACGACAATTTTCACAAACTTTCGAAGCTCTTCGTTAAATCTCGAACTCGCGCGCGAGGTCTTAACGAAACTTTCGAGCTAGTTCGACTAGAGACATCGTTAGAGATACACAACTGTGAAATCTGATAACACGTGAGAGAGCGACAGAGAGAAACGTTATCGGAATTTACGATAACAGCGGTACACGCTGATGGCGTATTTCAAATATTTTTCTTTTTTTGTGACGTCGAAGTTTGCATCGTTGGAATGCAGAGAAAGGTAACTTTTCTTTAAATCCCTTTAGACACCGGAAAATGTGTCATTTTTCATGCATTTTTTTTTCAAGGTGTAAAAAAAACCGCATCATTAAAAAATTTTGACGTTATCTTATTACAACTTTCAAATGTTGAGTTTTTTTTCATTTTTGAACAAAATGGCGGTGAAAGGTATTTCTTTAGGCGTCTTACGAAAAACTGATCATGAGCAGTTTTTTTCAGATATAACATGTTATAGCTCAAAATATATAGATCAATAACTGTTAGATAGATCTATAACAAAGTTAGATAGATTTATAACAAAATATATAGATCAATGTTATTGATCGATCTGACTGAAATTTTGGGAAGTTTCTCACTATGACATTATTGGAAGGATGTACCGATAAAAATATTTAAAAATGTATAAAATTGCAAATGAAGTAGGCTTTATAATAAAATTTTCATATTTTTTTACCAACTTCTCGTAAATGTTCACCCCAAAAAAGTAATGTATTTACGCGATCACCTTAAAACTTTAGGTATATCCTTTCAGTAATGTTGTAGTGAGAAACCTCCCAAAATTTCAGTCAGATCGATCAATGACTTTTCGAGCTATAACATGAAGAGTTTTTCAAAATACGCCTAAAGGAATACCTTATAACGACGCCATATTGTTTCGTTTGAAGAAAAAAAAATTGTTAACACTTGAAAGTTATAATAAGATAATGTCAAAATTTAAAAATGATGCGATTATTTTATCGCCTTCGAAAAATTCATGAAAAATAACTCCTTTTCGGGCAGCTAAAGGGATATTGCCCCTTAAGGTATTCCTTTCTCGGAGGGCCGTATTTTGTGGAGGGAATAGGAGGGCTCCTCTGAATAAGTGACAAACTACAGTGGCGCTTAATGAACATAATTCACAATCGATTATTATATCCAGCAATAAACTGGAATAAAAAATTCACGCGAATTTAGTAGATTTAATTTTCTTTTTTTTTGGTTTTTTAGTTAGATTTTTAGTTAGATAGTTTAGTTAGTTTTTTAAGTTTAGTTAGATTTAGTACATTTTTACATTTTCTCTAAAAAGTCGCGACTAACAATAAGAAAATTCTACTAGGCACATTTTTCTAAATTTTAACATTAATATTTTTGTAAGCGAGACTACGAATTTTCTAAGTTTTAACATTAATATTTTTCTAAGTAAGACTATGAAAATTCCACTAGTCACATTTTCCTAAATTCCAACATTAATATTTTCTTCAAACATTCGGTGACCCCCTGTTTTTATTGTCGCTGCGGAGTCTTTAGAATTGTTTACACGCGTACGTAGTTTATATCAGACATCTAGAGTTATTTAGTGTATACATTATTAGATAAAAATGTGGTCAGCGTGTCATCTCCATAAAGTGCCTCAAGGCAATATCGTTATCTAAAAATTTGAAAAAATCATTCTTTTATTTTATTTCATCATTCTATAGGCCTTTCCGAACACGTATGCAGCAAACTTCAAACGCGTCTTTCACGAAACTACGATTTTCGAATCGGCAATCACGATATCTCGATAATCAATTGGCTGATTAAGCGCAGATTTGGCATATACCGTCAATAGACTGTTTTTCAACGTTGGTATCGGAATTAAGTCGAAATCATATTTATATATATATATAACTCGTAGAACGATCAGAAAAATAAGAAAAATTGATAATGAAAGCCGCTATTTTGATACAGCTCATACAGATTAAGAATATGCTTTGTTTTTTTTTGGTCGTCAATTGTGGGTGTTTTCCGCGCCCCGTGGTAAACAAACGTACAAAATTACACGATAATAAATTTTTATTGCATTTTTCATTTGTACATATTCTCGAAGGATCAATAAACATGTGTAAAAAATTTCAGAAAGAAAACTGGAACAGTTTAACAGTTATTCCATCCAAAAAATCACCTCCAAAACAGCGCTCTAAACAACAATACTGCCCTAATTGCTTACATTATTTTTTTCGCTTACTCAAAGTACAAAAAATCACTTAACCCTTCCTTCACACTGGGTCATTCTGACCCGGACGAATTTGAAATAATATGCTCACTTTCCTAAAATGAAAAGTTTTCAATAATTTTTTACAACAATTCAATGTTATACTTTCCGAATTTTAAATTTAAAGTGTATATTGGTTTTTTCAGTAAAAACCGACCTAACGGTTGTTAATGGCAGGTGGATAAAATACTATCCGCGGCAAATTGACCCAGTGTGTCAAACTCGTGGCCAAATATAAGCGTGTCAAGGAAGGGTTAAATGATTTTTTCTATCCTTATTAAAAATCTACTACCACAATCTATCAAGAAAAATCATTTGGTTTTGAATAAAAATGAATTTAAAAAAAAACAACATTCGATGAATTTCAACGATCCAAACTTCAACGCCATCTATTTTGTGTACGTTCCCAAGATTTTCACCGGACGCTGTATTCCTCGTAGCTTGAAGGGATGCTGGTCTGCATCCCGACCATGGCCACCAAAATTACATCGACGATTATTAATTCACAATTGAATTGGCCAGCCTCCGTAATTTGGGTGGTAGACCTCGACCCATCAACACCCGAAAACATTCCGACTTTAAGGGGTCTTCTCACTTTGGACGCTAAAAAAAGGCTATGTTCATGAATTTATTCGATAGGTTTATATTACAGATATAGATATAAAAGTTGTTACACTTAATAAATACTTTTTCGAAATACATTTAAAAGTTTATTTTTATCTATCTATGTAACCCAAACAAACTTTAAACGCATTTTTCTCGAAGCAACGTTTTTCGATAAAAAAATTCGCTTGTTGATAAAATCTTCGAAAGTACTGAACCGATCCTTATAAAATTTTAACCACACATTCTTTATTACTATAGCCATATCGCATATCAAGAATTTTTTTAAATTTACACCTTTACTTTTTTTTGCTAGTAACGGTGAACAAACGTTTTTTTTGTTTTTCTAAAAAAATTATTTATATTTTTGCATATATCAAAAATCAAGACCTACAATTTTTTAGTGACATTTTCGTCTATAAATAGCGACTTGAATAAACAAATAAAAATTTTGTTATGTATTTCGAAAGTGTACTGATTAAGTGTAACAACTTTTATATGAATATTCATAATATAACCCTATCCAAAAAATTCCTGAAAATAGCCTTTTATAGCGTGTAAAGTGAGAAGACCCCTTAAATTCCCATGCGATAAGTCTTGGTAGGGGGTGCAGAAAATTGCGATACATCGTTTGTCTTCGTGAAACAAAACACTCTTTCGCCACTTGACTCAATAATTCGCTCTCATTCGCGTGTAAACGAGACCCGATGTACCAACCGTAACTCACTGATATCTCGGACCGATAAATCGCATTCCCTCCTCATCCGAACTTCGGGGGAAAAAAATCCCCGAAAAAAAAACAAGAGAAAAGAAAAAATAAAAGAGAGAAAAACGAGAGGGAGGAAAAAAATGGAGCACACGTGCTGGCGTTCGTAACAGGAGGAGACATGTGGGAGCTCGAAGATGGCACAAATGCGTGTATATATATTTTTGCGTTTAGTGGAGCAAGCGCGTGTGTGCTCAGACCTAGGACAACATGAGACGCTGTGCGACCGTGTGGTCGTCGCCTGCTCGTGTGTGCCGGGAAAGTGATTAACTCCGAAGCCTCCGAATCCGCGCTCAATCAACAACATTTCGCACACCTCCATAAACAAATCCATTCACCCAATAACAATATGCAAAACATAATTTCCACATTTTTTTTTACCTTTTCTTTATCCTTTTCTCTCGCTTATCCGCATTATCCGATCAGTCGAGAACGTACAATTTATGATTATTTTTAATCTTTCACGCACTTTTGTTTCGGCTGAACGAAGCAACGTAACGATGGAACGAAAAAAAAAAAGGAAAAATTGAGATCAAACCTCCCGATTTAAATTCACTGTAATTATGCACCTGTAAATGTCATTGTCGATAACTATTTTTTCGAATTATTATTTTTTTTCGTTTTTGATTTTTTAACTTTTTATTCCTACATACTCGACGTGACAAGTGACGGCGGATAATTTTTTTTTTTTTGATGATTTTTTTGTTTTGTTTACCGAGGATATCAAGAAGCGCGGGAGGCGTTTCGCATCGATTGACGGAGAGATATTGCCGCGAAGGCTCACGACACACTCGCGAGGCGCAAGCGAGTCGGACTGGGCGTAGAGGCGAGTCGTCGGTGGTTTTATACGAGCGACCGGTGTCGACGTCTTTCGCGTTCTCGTGTGGCCGTTGCTACTGCTGCTGCTGCTGCTGCTGCTGCTTCTGGTGATGCTTGCGCTCGTGTATATATACACAACCGGTAAAGCGTATACTTCGACTTCGTCAAAGTATAATGGCTCTATATACCGGTGACGAGAACGTGGAGAGAGAGAGAGAAAGAGATAGAGAGAAAGAGAGGGAGCAACGTCAGCCCCGATTATGCCTTCGCGGTTAGCGATTCTATGTGCACTAAATGGATGCGTCCCGCTCGTTCGTGGACGCACGTCGAACCGAGATAGAATTAACGGCCGTTAGGAAATTCTCCCGCGATCGGATTATTCGTTAAACGATCGGCAATTTCAACATACAACTTTCCCGAGATAGCGGCGGATTTTATTTTTCGCGGTTAAATCATCGTACGTGTAGTATAAAATTGTAGGGAGCGGACAGGAACTTTTTCGCGGGCTGGAATTGAGCTGCGAGGGTTGGGATACGATGCCGAGACGGTATCTATTATTTTCGGAAATTTCGTATGTATGTGCGCGTGGAAGAGTTTTTTTTTCTATGGTAAAATCATCGTAGGTGTATTGTAAAATTGTAGGGAGCGGGCAGGAACTTTTTCTCGGGGTGGAATCGAGCTGCGAGGGTTGGGATACGATACTGACACGGTAACTATTATTTTCGAAAATTTCGTATGTATGTGCGAATGAAAGAATTTTTTTTCGATAGTAAAATGATCGTGTTGTATAACATTGTAGGGAGCGGGCAATAACTTTTTCTCAGGCTGGAATTTAGCTGCGAGGGTTGGGATACGATGCCGAGACGGCAACTATTATTTTCGAAAATTTCTATGTTTCTGCGAGTGAAAGAATATTTTTTTTCGATGGTAAAATCATCGTAAGGTAAATGTCCCAATTATTTCACACTATCTTGTATTTTTATCATTTCTCATTCACCTGCATGCGTTTACTTATTTATAAAAATATCATTACATGTGTGGAACTTTTAGCTACCGAAATGTTACCTTACTTGTGCAAAAAAAGCTTTAATTAATAGAGAAACAATTATTTAATCAGCAACGGTGACCCGATTTGACATCGCGTGGTAACTGCTTATCGTTTTTGCTAAGACGCGCCACTTCATGCGTAAGGGCATAAAAAATTGAAAAACTGTCGCATCTCAAAAAGTAAAGGCGTTTCAGGTTCCTCAGAAAATTTCTTACAAATAACAATTCGATTTTTTTTAAAATTAATTATTTGTTAAAAAATACGGTGTTCGATCATTGGGGCATAGCAAATGCAGTGTGTCCCAATTATTGAACACTCCAATTCTCCAAGATGGCGTCATTAAACCCATCAAAACATCAAGACTGTTAACGTGTGACAGATCGTGTGAATCGGATTTATTCAAACAAAAACTGTAAGTTCCTGAATAAACTTACTTTTATTCTTTTAATAATAACTCTAAGATCGTCATATATATTTTTTATTTGTATTTTCGTGCAATACACATAAAAAGAAAAGTAAAAAGAAAATATAACCTAAATGTAACCTAAAAATACGAATGTAATGATCAATATTTTTTGCTCTCCGATATTTAAGGGAGCCAAGCTGCGACAAAATCAAACAAAAACAAAACACAGAAACGAGGAAGCTGAAAAGAAATATAAAATAAAGTTCGAGTTGAAAAGCAAAAATAAACCAAATGCGAATGAACCAAAAACCTGTCAAAAGAGACTAAATATATATTTTTGTATTTTTACATTATTAATGAAAGATTATTTAAGTGTTTGATTTTGCTATTATTTCTTAATATTGTACCCAAAATAATATTTTCAGAACGGAAAAAGAATTCTCGAGAGTGTACCTGGGCATGCCTGCTCAATATTAGGGACATATGCACTTCCAGTGTTCAATAATTGGGACATTTACATGCTTCACATTGTTTTTATTTTTTTTTCATTTGAAATCATTTAAAAATAATTTAAACGGTGATTTTTCAAAAGTAAAAATATCAAAGTATCATTTGAACATGAAAGCGAAGGTTTTTTTTTTATTTTATATTTTTTTCTCACCGAATTCAATCCCCCAGATCCTTAGCTGTTCAATAATTGGGACATTTACCTTAGGTGCATTGTAAGATCGTAGGGAGCGGGCAGGAACTTTTTCTAGGGTGGAATCAAACTGGCAGGGTTAGAATACGATGCGTGAATGACAGCTGTCATTTTTAGCAATTTCGTTCATCTGTGCGAGCGAAGATGGCGGGAAAAGGGAACATTTTGTTAACGAAAATATATAAATTTTATAATAAAGTAATTGCAATTGGTATTTAAAAAAATTGCATTTATACCCACGAATCATTAACTATCATTAACTTTATTCAATAAAACTATTGTAAAAATTGACTTATTTATTAGGAAGGTATACTATTAATCATTAAAATTATTACAAAAGAATAATATTTATTTTTATATTTAACTTGTAAATTTTAAATAATTGCATTATTTAAGATTTTAAGAAGGTTGGAGCGATTCAGTTGAGTCAAATGACGATTTATTCTTTTTTTTTTCAATGAACCCCAAAAAATGCATACGAGATACAGATTTATTCTGTATATGCTAATTTTTAAAAATATATAATTAAAGGGCAAAATTATGCATTTTAATATTTTTATTACGTAAAGTAGAAAAACTTTTGTGTTACTACCAACTTGAAAAGTATAACATTATCGATGATTATGATGAAAAAACTACGACAGCGAATGTTTTATACAATTCACAATTAAAAGTTGAGTAATTTATAATTATGCCTATTCATATTTACGTCACGGGATTATTGGCCCATGGTTTACGATGGGCAAGATGAGGATTTTTTTTCTAAATGTTTACAAAGGTTCAGGTTGCGTTAATCCGTCGTTACAAATGGTTTATCTTGGTGCTAAATAACAAAAGAATTACATAACCTTTAGTGTGGAAGTCTTGCCCATCTAACCGCACGTTAAATTACATACATTAAACTATTTTTTATCTCTGGTGTTTGGTGGTGAAAAAGTTTTAAAAAAATTCGCAAAGACTCAGTATAATCTAAACAATAACATGTATTTTTTTTAATTAAATTTAATCTTGGATTATGGCTAAGGCTCCAACCTCCTTAAGGTGAAAAGCCTATTATCATTCAAAATTGAAGACGAGTATACATTTCAATTTTGAAGATTAATAGTTTTCCCCGAATCTTTGGTAGGTGAATATAAGCAATTCGAATATTTAGCTGCACTTTTTTTATACGCACTCGTCAAGGGACCTCAGGATATGCGATTTTCCTTTTAAAGGGACAACGGCGCGCGATGTCATTGAGCCTTTGTGAGAAAGCTCTTCGGTAGATCCTCCATGTAAAACCGTTTCATTAGCTTCGATCCTTATCGGACTGAATTTTGCATATTTATTTTCTTGTGATGTGATTATGAGTACGTATTGAAAAATCGTTTTTCACGTAATTTATATAGAGAACGGTTTTTTTTTTAAAGGAGGTATCCACTGTGACGGGCCAAAAAAGTGGTTTTTTCCGAACTTTTTTGTCCGCTAGTTTTTTTTTTTTTTGGGACTTGAAAAAATGGCATGTTATGCAGAGTACATTGAACTTATTTCGTGTAAATTTTTATTTAAAAAAAAAATATTAATTAGCAACGTTGTTGAGGTAATAGAACCTCTGTATAAAAAAAGTGGTCCGACGGCTGGATCGATAAATTGACAATTGTCAGTCTGAAATATACAAATAAAAAAGTTTTATAACCTATATAAATGTAGTTCTCGTTAGACGTAGATGTATCCGAAAAAAAAATCACAAAACGGCGGGTTTTAAAAAAACGGTATAATTTCAGCGAAGTTTTTACTTATATTCGGATGCTTAAAGAATACTAAATTTAAAAAAAAGGCTACGTACAACGATAGCTACTGCAATTGCGGGAATTTTGGTTTTTCACAGCTGAAAAGAGGATCATAGCTAGAGTTACGATTCCGGCCACGTCGAGAAAAATCTTTTCGAGAAAAATGCGATTGAAAGTATAAGTGCACCTAAATCGTTGGAAATCATTTGTAACTTGGTCAATGTTCAACAATTTTACTTGAACATTTTTTCACATATTCTTGAATATGTATATTTTGAGAAAATGCAACCAAAAAAATCGATTTGATTACTCTTCACAGCGGTACATTTAAATATATAAAAATAAAATAAATTGATTTATCAAAATATAAAAATTAAGTTAAATTATTTATTTAAATATAAAAATAAAATAAAATTTTAAATATATAAAATAAAATAAAAGGCCTTAAATTTAATAGTATTTAATATTACTATTATTATTTAATAAATTATTTACGTTGATTTTTTTTAATAATAGAAAATGTCTCATCCACATAACCCTCCACAAGATCCTAAAATCCATTCCCGAAATATAGACAAACGAAAAGCTGGTCGTCAATAAATGTGGTGTATATGATCTCGCACGTGGATAATCTCGAAATGCTTCCGGAGCGCATAACTACGGGAAAAATGTATTTCATATGACCGCAGTATTACGTCGCAGTGTCGGATTCCCGATAACGGTGAGGAAAAATTCCCGACACTCGTCATGACCGCTGAAAGAAAATATCCAAGAATATTATAAGGCACGTATGCACCGGGAAAATGATTTGTTCGAATTGAACACAATTTTATTTGAACCTTAATGTACGAGACTTTTGTTTGATATTCAGAGGAATTATATATTTATAACTTTCACTAAAAGTTTCGAATGATTACAACTATCACTTATATTCGCCTGCGGTAAATTTTTATTCAATTTGCTGCGATGATATGACATGTCCAACTAAAGATTTTTTTAAATTTTGTCTTAAAAAGTTACTGATTCAATTTTTCTTCGTCATATTGGACTTCAATAGTGTTTTATTAAAGTCTGATCATCTTTTTCATTCCGTTGACAATTATTTTTGGTCTTTGTACAAAAAGCTTCGGGCCTGGTCACCGAAAAATGACCGTGCCGAAATGATAACTTAAAATTGAACCTATCAACTGAATATTAAAAAAATACAAATAAAAATCATAATATTACGAATAAAAAAAATAATACTAACAAAAAAATTACTATTTTTTGAGAATATTACTATTTCGTATTACTATACGAATGACCAAAAAAATGGAAATAACAACAATACGAATAAAATTCAATAATAATACGAATGACAATAAACAATAATACGAATAAAAAAAACCAATACACTGAAAAAAACATAATTACTCGAATTAAGAGGTCTTCTCACTTCAGACGCTAAAAAAGACTGTTTTCATGATTTTTTAAAATAGGTTTATATTATAAATATTGATATAAGAGTTGTTACACTTAATAAATACACATTCGAAATACATTAAAAAAATTATTTATTTAAGTCACTATTTATAGACGAAAATGGTAGTTGAAAAAATTTCCTAAAAAATTGTAGGTCTGCGCTGTCGATGAAATCTCGGAGATGGATCATCCGAAACAAAAAAATCAAACGGTTTTGGATTAAGTATGTTAATGGCTATAGCGCATACCACACGATTCTTAATATATGCAAAAATAACAAAATGGCGGACATTTTTCGAGAAAAAAACAAACAAAAAACGAGTTTCTTCACCGTTTTTGTCAAAAATAATAGTAAATATCAAAATTTAAACAAATCCTTGATAAGCGCCATAGCTATGGCTGTAAAGATTATGCGGTTAAAATTTCATAATGATCGGTTCAGTAGTTTCGAAGATTTTATCAACAAGCCGTCGAAAAACGTTGTTTCGAGAAAAACGCGTTTGAAGTTTGTTCGGGTTACATAAATACATACATTTAAAAAAATTTATTCCGAAAGTGCATTTATCGAGTGTAACAACTTTTATATCAATATCGTTAAAAAAAATCATGAAAATAGCCTTTTTTAGCGTCTGAAGTGAGAAGACCCCTTAAATAAAACAGTAATGCAATAATTGCACAACGTGATGTTCCCTTTGAGAACGTGACTCGCAGCGAGCTCTTGTTTCGCCTGCGGAGCACCTATTTGAATCTAATAAATCATGTATTCGACGAAGCTCCGCTAAACATTCGTCTGCCTTGAATAAATGATTGCTTCGAAGCTAACAGTCGATGAAAAGTTTAATTGAAACGCGCTAGGTATACGCTTCGAATATAAAAATTCCTCCAAGTCCACCGAACTTTTCCCTAAAAGAAAATGAAATTAGTCGCCCTGAAGAAGAAAAAAAACGCCAATTTCACATCATGGACTAACACAAATAATTTTTTCAGCGCACTTGTCGATCACCGATGACGTTCGAAATTTCGTAAAAAAAAACACACACACACACACACACAGCTCTCCAGACACATTCAATGCTAATTGGATATCGCTGAATATTGATCGAAAGTATTATTTTCGGTGATAACGGAGCCCTGCGTTGGCGTGATTAGCGCGAGTTGAAACGTTCCGTCTTGCGTAACGAATCGCAACTGTATTGCAGTTGCGACGAGCCACGTCCGCGAGGTCGCACTTGACTCATCCTCGTCGTCGTCGTCGCCTGGTGAATGCGATTTTTCTTTTCACCTAAAAACTGTGATCGCGCAACACGAGGAAAGAGGATATCACCTCGGTCGCAATCCGGGGAGCGCGGCTCAGTCTCGCGATAGGCGCGATCGAGAAACGTCAACGAGTTTATCGTCGCGCAATATGCGTCCGAGAATTGCAACGATTCGCGACGCACTGAGTCTCTTATTGCGACGTATCGAAGCCGCCGCACAGCAGGCAATTGTAATTCCGTATACAATTAGCGATCTACCTCCCGTCTCTCCGGTATTCGGCTCCTTATTTCACGCCTTGTCCTTATTCATCCACTACGAGATCTACTATGAAAAAGAAAATCATTTTATTTCCACACCGAGGGTCGCTGCCGAATTTTTTTCGGACCACGCGTGGTAAATTGTAAAAAATTGAGCACAAATTCACCTATATATATATATATATATATATATATATATATATATATATATGTATATATATATATGTATATGTGTGTGTGTGTATGTGTGTACACACACACACACACACACACACACACACACACACACACACACACACACACACACACACACTATATATATGAGGCGTTCCATACCATTTCGAACGGTCAAAAAGTTGTCCACTCTCGAAAAAATTGCTATATTGTCAAATTATTTAATTATATGAAAAAAATAGTGTAAATTTTATCAAAATTTTTAGATCGCATTTTCTCGAGTTTTTCAACATTTTCAAAATACCGTTATATCTCGTGAGCATTTGATTTAACAGAAAAATGTTGAAGACAAAAAAGTTGCAATTTTACATGAACTTTGTGACAAAAATTTGTTTTGAATTTTTTGAGTTTATAAAATGCCCATTTTCACCAAACTTATACAAAAATATTTTTTTTCGGTCGGTATGTCACTTTTGATTTTTCTCAAAAAATTCCAGAAAATACTCTGAAGTGTGTACAGTAACGCCTATTTTTTTCGGAGTGGCTTAATTCGTTGTTCCAAAGCTGTGCTTTGTTTTATTATTATGAGATATTTTTTTTAGGTAAATCAATTATTATTGAAAATTATTCTCTCACAAATTTTTCTCACATTTTTCAGGTAATAAACATCCATAACAGTAATAATTTTTTTAAGCTTAATCATAAATTATCGGTAAGGTATACAAAGTTAACCTTGCCAGACAAAGTAACGTTCGTCCAACATGAAAATTGTGATACAAAATAACGTCGTCGTGCAATATGGAAAATTTGATACAAAGTATCGTTGACCGCCCAATATAAACATTGTCATACGAAGTAATGTGCGCCGTCAAACATCCTTCAGTTTGTCAACATTCCCCCTCCATGCCAAATTAATATCGGAGTTCTCAGTGTGTTTTGATTTTTTTACACTAGGTTGCACGATGTGAGCCAAGCAGAATAGTCATATGCTTCCTTTGAATTTTCTTGGTGGTTTCTCGAGTGCCTTGTTACGAACTAATTCATGAGTAATTATTTTGATGATGGCATCAACGAATAATATGTACATATTGCACGACGACGTTACTTTGTATGGTAAGGTTAACTCTGTATACCTTACCGATAATTTATGATTAAGCTCAAAAAAATTATTACTGTTATGGATGTTAATTACCTGAAAAATGTGAGAAAAATTTGGGAGAGAATAATTTCTAATAATAATTGATTTGTCTAATCAAAAATATCTCAGAATAATAAAACAAAGCACAGCTTTGGAACAACGAATCGAGCCACTCTGGAAAAAATAGGTTTTACTGTACACACTTCAGAGTATTTTCTGGAATTTTTTTGAGAAAAACCAAAAGTGACATACCCAAACATTAGGGGTCGAAGTCGTCCAAGGTTATTCAAGGTCACCTTTCAAAATGAAATACAAATCTAAATATCTCGGATCACTACCAAATATTTGGTAGTGATCCGAGATATTTAGATTTCTACCATCGATACTCACCTTGTATGACCTTGAACGACTTCGACCCCCTAATGTTTCTTATGCGGCTTTGAGGTGCTCCACAAGATGGTTGCAAAAAATATACAATTCCATTTAAAAAAAAGTGGAGATGACCATCACTGTGTGTCAGCGCCTGCACCGAAATAAATAAAAATTGATCGCTTTTGCTGGCCCTCTTCACACAGTACAAATTTTGTCTGGATCATTTTTTTGTGACGTCGATAATTACCGAGTTTTTCCGGATGACAGAGATAAAAGGGACACCCTGTATATTAGGGGGGCACAAATTTGAGCCCTACTTCTTTTCCTTTTTCTCACGATCCAATTCTCTTTTTTAAAGAAAAAAAAAATGGTTCCGAAGCTGCGAGTGGTTAGAAAATATTTAAAGGTCGCTCAAGCCTCCCAAAAATTCAAATTTCCATTAAAAAATCGATTTCATTTTTTCGCATTCTCACCCGGGAATTTTAATATTAACTTCGCGAAAGCTCTAACTGGTCAATGAATATTTACTGGTCGCTCGAAATTTTCGATATTTACAATTTACCCCACAAAATAAATCTCGCATGCACTATAGTTCCTTGTAGCATAAACACAAAATAAACAGCAAAATGTTAATTTTTCTGAATAATTTATTATAATAATTTGTAATAAACACCAATTAAACGATATGTGTTATTATGTATTATTGTATTATGGCGTTGCTCATCACAGAGTACAGCTACGATTAGTCCGTAGTTTGACTAACGAGAGCAAGTGTGGGACGCATTACGATGCGCGGACAACAGCTACCATTTCAGTTTTACGAATAAAACAACCGATGATTTTGTTTACGGACAAGAACTTTGAAGAATTATTTTATGAGGACAAAAACTATAATTCTTGGGTTAGAAGTGTGAGGTAAATTTGAATAATCTGTTTCTAAGGAAGAAAGGATAAATTGTTTTTAAATTTTACAAAGCGTCAAGGTTATGAGTGGGAAGAGTAACAAAAAATTGGAAATTTCGAAGCTCTTCAGCGACTACTAAATATTCATTGGCTGGCTAGCGATTACGCGAGGTTAATTTAATAATTATGAAGCGTAAAATTCATGGGAAAGAAGTAGACGAAAAAAAAGTAAAATCGATTTTTTAATGATAATTTGAATTTTTGGGAGGCTTCAGGGACTTTTAAATATTTTTTGACGGCTCGCAAATTTCGCGACAATTTTTTTTTTTTTTTTCTTTAAAGGAGATGATTGGATGGTGAGAAAAAGGAAAAAAAAAGTAGAGCTCAAATTTGTCGCACCCTAATATATATATATATATATATATATATATAAGCCTTATACGATAAAAATGTTCCAAATAAACCCTCAATAGTTTCCAAGGGGCAATTTAATCCTACAGAAATTAACCGCCTGCCGGGCCCCCTGGGGGTGGGATGGGGGGGAACTTTGAAATCTTAAATGGGAACCGCTACTTTTCATTACAGATTCGAATTATACATAAAAAAATACGTAACTTTTGTCCGAACTTTTTTTTTTAATTCGGAATAGATGGCGCTGCACTCGATGAAGATTGGGCAACATTCCTTTTCTTCAAGGGAAATCACCTATGTTTTATTGCATAATCGAGCTACGTCGAAGAAAAGTAACTTTTGTCGGAAACATGTTTTTTTAATTATCGTAAATATCTACTATAATTTTGTATCCGTTCTTAGCTTTATCCAGGATTAAGGACGTGGACCTGACGGAAATTTAATCCCTTTGGGGCGCTTCATTATTGTGAGTCCCCTTGCCTCTCACCATTTAATTCAATAAGTGTTTAAACTGATGACCTTCAACTTCGATGCATTTATTGATCCGTACTTCAAATGACTGTACACAACTCAAAAGTTTGTTCGCTTTAATGTTTGCGCAAGCATTTCTGATTCGTCCAATCATGTTTTCACGAGTTGTTGGCACTTGTTGATAAACTACAGTTTTTAAGAGACCGAACAAAAAAAATCTGGCGTCGTAAGGTCTGGCGATCTGGCAGGCCAATGTATAGTTCCGCCTCTACCAATCCAGCGCCATCTATCGCGAATTAAAAAAAAAGTTCAGACAAAAGTTACGTGTTTTTTTATGTATAATGTGAATCTGTAATGAAAAGTAGGGGTTCCCATTTAAAATTTCAAAGTCCCCCCCCCCCCCCGCCCCAACCCCAGGAGGGGCGGCAGGCGGTTCATTTCTTCGGGATTGAATTGCCCCTTGGAAACTATTGAAGGTTTATTTGAGACATTTTTGTCGTATAAGGCTTATTTTTCTAGATATTTAGCAGTCTCAAGATAAAAAAATCACCCTGTATACTTTTGGACAATTAAAACCCCAATTCGAAATTTCAAATAGTTTTCCTTGAAAAAATTCACAAAAGTGACCTTTTTTCCGGCTCCTAGGTGTATATCTCCCCTTAACGTACAGTATACAACATTATTATTCGTACGCCGATTTTTTTATAGCACTGAATTAACCACATGTATAGTGTCAAGCTTTTTACAATAGTGAACAATATTTTTGGGGATAATAAATAGTCAAACACGCCACCCAAATCGCACTTTTAGGCATACTTTTCGCTTATAAGCGTGTCAACCATATTATGATTGCGTTGTCAATAAACTATAACGAATTTTACTATCCCCTCTTTTCCAATGCGCGTTTTTTGTAAATACCATGGACTTTTCTCTCAGTGCAGATATCCCGAAGAATTATACCGAAGAGCTCCAGTGATCTCTGATCCAAGCACACTTTATTCCTCTCGATTGGAAATCAAGGCGCTTGTTATTGTTCTCGTTTTCTTTTTACGCGATGTTTATAGCGATCATTTCGATTCCCACCTCCCATTAACGAGATTTTTATGGCGGTGTTATGCGAGAAGGGGGAAGTGCGAGAGAGAGAGAGAGAGAGAGAGAGAGAGAGAGAGAGAGAGAAGTGAAAAGCTTATCAAACAGCTGTTCCGGCCCATAAAGTTGGAGAACTTGAAAGCAAATATGACGCGCTCTCTCGCGATCGGTACGCCTGTATGTACGCGACGTCGTGATACTCGCACAGGACTACGCGAAGCGGGCTATGTAATTTCCTGTTACTTGTCAAGATAATGCGATCGTTAAAAACGACAAAAACAGTGCAAAAACTTTGCGGCAGATAAGGTACGGCGCCTATCGAGGATGTATATCTTTTTCCCTCTCTCCCCCTCACTCTCTCTCTCTCCTCTCCCCCTCTGGCTCTCGCTTCGCGGTACATCGATTCGCTCCGATCTCATACCTATACATCGAGCGGCTTTTGCCTGCCGGCCACATGAGTCATTCCTATTATCAGCAGGTTGAGAGAGAGAAAGAGAGAGAGAGAGAATGCGCTAGACCACGAAACATTACGATCATTCTCTGTCGGTTTTGTCTCGTTCGTCAAACGAGATTGACGGTGACAACCTATATATATATATATATATATATTTATATATACAGACATACATATACATACATACATACATACATATACGTATATACACACACATATACATATACATACATATATATATAAACAGCCTCGATCAAAAGTATTAGGCACACTGTACGTTTTCTGTCCGGACAAAAAATTGATAATCTCGGCGAAAAAAAAATTGTAAACCAATTTACCAAAATGGATTTTGAAGCGGACAAAACCAGCTTCATTTTTATTTTTTATTTTTGTTTTTGCGATTTTTTTTATACCCGCTGGTTTTTTTTACCATGCCGGTTTTGCACGATGTTCGCACTTTGCAAAATTGCGTGCTAGACTTTCAAAATAGTAATCTCATTATTTAATGATAAGATCTTTGAAAAGGACACCGTTAGCTTCAGTTTCGTTAGAAAGAAAAAATATGCCATTTTTTTCGCAGAGTTATCTAGTTTTTGTTGAAAAAACCGGCAGGTTTCCAAATAAACCGGCATCGTGCGGTGCGACTTGAAGCTACGAGGTTTGGAATATTTAATCTAAGGAGTAAACAGTTGTATTTTGTTATTTTGGAGTCAGTAAATTTTTTAAAGATTTTTTTTCCAAAATTTCTTTGTATCGCTATTTTCGGTTGATAGTCAACTATTCGTTCCATTAATTTATTGCTGTTACTTCGAAACAAAGTTACGTAACTGAATTTTTAACACATTCGATTTTTTTTCGAATTTTTTTAATTAAAAAATAATATTAACAGTGATATTTCAATACTTACACCTCTCCAACGATGACTCTTTTATTTAAATAATATTTCGTTGGACCCCCTTTAGCCTTAATTACGGCCGCAACCAAAAAAGCGATACAAAGAAATTTTGGAAAAAAAGACAGAAAAATTTAGTGACTCCAAAATAACAAAATACAACTTTTTACTCCTTAGACTAGATGTTCCAAGCTTCATAGTTTTCAAGTAACGCCGCACGGTGAAAAAAAATGCAAAAATTTAAAAAGAAAACGTCGAAACTTAAGCTAACGGTATCCTTTTCAAAGATCTTGTCACTAAATGGTGAAATTACTATTTTTCAAAGTCCAGCATGCGATTTTGTAAAGTACGAAAATCGTGCAAAACCGCCATGTTCAAAATGACGTACCGGGTACAAAAAAAATCGCGAAAATAAATATAAGAAAACAAAATGAAGCTGGTTATGTCCGCTTCAAAATCCCGCTTGGTTCATCATTTTTTTGCCGAGGTATTCGATTATATATATATATATATATATATATATATATACATATACATATACATATACATATACATATACATATACATATACATAAATATATAAAAGCGAGAGCCGCGCATATGCATAAATATATAAAAGCGAGAGCCGCGCAAATACCGCTCAACGTTTGCATTTACGAATGCAAGATAGATTGAACTGCGATGATGACACCCCTCGTTTTTGTCGCGACCGAAGTATGACTCTGTGTGATCGATTGAAAAATTCTTCGAAACCAAACGAAAAAAAAAAACACCCCAGACATATCACGAATATTTCAAAATATTGATACGAATATTGGAGAATATAATTGAAAAAATACCGCACCGCTTTCAAATATTGACTTCCAATTTTATACGAACGTTTTTTTTTTTTTTTTTTCATTTTTTGCTTTTTTTCGCGCAGACTTCGCGCGTAATTTTATCTGCGTCTGTATAACGTGAACAAAGAAGAAAAAAAACACATCGAAAACACGAGTACACAGAAAAATGTGAGAGTGTGTTTGCGCGTTCGGCGGATTTCGCTGCTTCGTGACGATCGCGAAAATTATCGCAAACTCAAGCGGCAAAAAGAGATCAACGTAGTTTATTGTCGATCTTGCGGATCGTCCTCGTTTTTTGTCGAGCCTTGCACCCGTTCTGGAATTTCACGAGTGAAATACACGGAATATGTATATCTGGATATAAAAATATATGTTTACACATAAGAAATGTATGAGTTATCCATTATTTGCGGACGACGTATGCAGATAAGGCCAGGCGCATTCCGCGGTTTTCTCGTTAAAATGCGTATGTACACACATACACACACACACACATATGTATATGTATATGTATGTATGTATGTATGTATGTATGTATGTATGTATATATATATATATATATATATATATATATATATATATATATATATATATATATACGTCTAGCGCGAGATATTCGCGATATAGCATGAATGCGCATTTCAGAACGTAGATATATTTGTTTACGAGCATTTCGACTGGGGAGTGAGCCACGAGCTATTTCTATTTGTTTCCACGAACATTTCCGTTGACTTTAATTGCTCAAACTGCTTAAAATGATTTTTTTTGTTTATTTTGTTACATATTTACTCAAGAAAATGAGTGTGAAGCAATCTGACTTTGAGGACCTTGAGGGTAAGCAAAATGTCCCCGTACTGAATATTATGTAAGACAGATTTTTTTCAAAATTACCTTTGAATAAATGTACGATTATGGAATTAAAAAAAAAATTTTAGTACCCTCTTAGAAACAGCCAGATGTGCTGATAGCCTAAATTAGCTAGATATACGAGATTTTAAATTATTATTGTTTATAAATTATATCCGTATATATACTTATTATTTTTTATTAATTAATAATAATTCTATTTAATATTTCAATATAAAAAAATTCAGTTAATTTTAATATACTATTTTTAATTAATAATAATAATAATTGTATGTATATGATTATTATTATTTTATAATCAATAATACAATATATAAATACAACAGCGATAATAAGGAAATAAAAAATTACAATATACATATGTTTATTTTACATTATTGATATTTTTATAAATTGTACTATATTATTTTATTTCCGTATCAGAAAAAAATGTGAAAAACTTTTGGAACCCGTCTAAAAGTGAAAAACAACCCTTGACTAACATTTGATAAATATTCAGAGACGCTGAACGAAAATTCAACTGGATCAAAAGTACAGCGATTGTCTCGGAATATTCGTTCGGTAAATAATCATTCAGTAAACATTTTTTGCGTCATCAACGCAGAATTTTTCGTTACCCGCACCATTTTATGAATCATTTATGAATTTCTTTGCTGCGTATCCGCCAATTTTGCGCACACACATGCTCACCGCACGAATCGTTTATCAAACGAAAGTGCTGACAGACAAGATATTAATTTTAACTATGACTAACAGTTGCCAAATGTACATATATGAGTGTACATTCGTATGATGTATTGGTGCAAGATAGGCCTGTACGTATTTTTGTACACTTCTAATCAATCAAATATTCGTCACCGTATATTCAAAGCGAAGGAAAAAAGTGTCAAGTTTTTCGCGTTAACGTAATGTACATCGGGCGTACAAACTTTTGCATCGGGTCGCGTTCTGCCTTATCTTTCTGACGTTTGCCAACAATGTACGTGTAGAAAAGGTATGAGAGCTGCGTGTCTCGCATTCCACACACACGCCGTGCTGAAATAGTGTGCATTAGGCGTGAGCGTTTAAAGTTCTCGTATCATTGATAACCATATTGATAAGGCAGGAATTTGTCCTCGACGAAATTTTCGATGATCGTGAATTACATTCCTCGGGTTTTCGTACAGTTCGGAATATCTGTGTGTAGCTCGGTGGAAGTTCGGCATGGAAATTAATTTTAGATAGAGCAGTACGAGGGTGGGGTGAAAAGTTTCCGGCCTGACCAAGAAAAGCGATGTTTAAAATTTTTTTTTGCTTTATTTTTCAACATAATCTCCATCAACACTGATACATTTCTCATAACGGTGTTCTAATTTAGTTATACCAGTTTTAAACGTAGATTCGTCAAGCTCCTCAAAATACTGATTTACAGCTTCGATAACTTCGTCGTTGCTCTTAAATCTTTTTCCGCCAAGCCGTTTTGTGAGGTTAGGAAACAGGTAATAGTCGCTGGGGGCTAAGTCTGGAGAGTAGGGAGGATGCGGCATCAATTTGAACTTCAATTCGGATTTTGGACATGGCAACAATCGACGAATGCGCTGGTGCGTTATCGTGATGAAACAAAACTTTTTTCTTCGCCAAATGAGGTCGTTTAATTTGCACCTCGTGCTTCAAACGTTGCAATAACTCTGCGTAGTATTGACCAGTGATAGTCTTACCCTTTTCAAGGTAATCAATGTATATAATTCCTCTCGCATCCCAAAAAACAGTAGCCATAACCTTGTTCGCCGATAAAATTGTTTTTACCTTCTTTGGGGTTGGTTCCCCTTTTCCAACCCACTGTTTTGGCTGTTCTTTATTTTCAGGAGCGTAGCGGTGGACCGATGTCTCATCAACAGTTATGAATCGACGCAAAAATTCGTTTGGATTACGCCTATACAGCGCCAAATTGTCGGTAGAAATGGTTTTTCGAAGCAGTTTTTGGTCGAGCGTTAGCAAACGCGGCACCCACCTTGCACACAGCTTTTTCATCTTCAAATGTTTGTGCAAAATATTTCGCACACGTTCAGCTGACATCCTACAGGTCTCAGCTATCTCATGCACTTTCAACCTGCGGCCTTCCAACACTATTTTATGGATTTTTTCAATCATCTCTCAAGTTGTGACTTCAACGGGCCGTCCTGAGCGAGGCTCGTCAGAGGTGCTCACACGACCCATTTTAAATTCAGAAACCCACTGCTTAATAGTTGAATATGATGGGGAGGAGTCTCCTAGTGCTGAATCCATCTCTTCTTTTATTTGTTTTGGTGTAAAACCTTTCAAATGTAAGTATTTGATGACAGCACGTTTTTGCAATTTTTTCATTTTTACCAAAACAACGGAAGCGTCTCGCGCAATGTGCTCTCAAACGCAAACTAACGTAGCGATTGGGCTGAAACTGTACATACAAGCTCGGTAGGAATGGTACTGTAGGACGCCGCTCCAAAACTACACCTAGTGGCACCGTCTCTTGGTCAGGCCGGAAACTTTGCACCCCATCCTCGTAGATTAATTGAACATTTATTAATTCAGCCACGTTATTAATGAATAGCAGTGATGATAACTCTATTGATTTATACTCAGCTCTTGATTGCGATGCCAAACAGTAATGGTACTATTGTATTAGTAATAACGACAGTAGTTGCTATTATTAATTAATACTAGTACTGGTTTAATCAGATCAGAAATTTTTATGTTAAAAAATTTACATGTTTTTTCATCAATCAAGGGGTTATGCCTAGTTGTAGAAGTAAAAAAAAATCAGTTTTTCGAAAAGTAATATATTTTGACAGTACATAATCTTATAAATGTTCTCTGAAAATTTCAAGATGATCGGATCAAAATTGACAAATTTATAGACCGTTATGTTGACGGCCGTCGGAACGCTCGAAGCGTCCTTCGAAACTTTAAACGCTCTTCTCTCGAAAATACGTTTTTACGGTCGGTGCTCAAAATATTTCAAAAATAACTGCGTCGATCGTTCGAAAAATTTTAAGACTTTTTCTAGATGAACAATATAGTATTCGATCGAAGGATTTTTTTTCCGATATGTACATCCGATTTGATGATCGGAAAATGCCATTTTTGTTTTAATTTAATATTCCGGGAATTACGTCGATTAAGTTTCCGCGGTCACATGGGGTCCAGGCGACCCCACTCGCGGCATTGAGCGAAAATTACTATGAGTTGTAGACGGCCAAGGGGGATGGCCTGCCTTGCAAGGGTGCTTTGAAATGTTCTTTGTAAATACCGATTAGGGTCGGTCGATTCGCGACAGCTGTTTCGTCGTGGTAGTCGATACAAAAATAATCGGGCGGGCACTGGGGTCGGTTTAACCCTCATATGACCTGGACGTATATTTTTCGGAAATAATGCTATTTTTTCTGCGTGGGATCACTCTATGTAATATAAGTATGAATATGAGAACGGTGAAAAACAAATTCTATCAAGTTTTTTTTTTGAAAAACTCATTACAATACTACTCGGAAAACCATAAAACCATTCAGAATGTGCGACAAGCACAGACTTTTCATCTGCATCGACTGTGGGGGACAAACGCGATTTATTTACGATTTTTTAATATTTTGTATTTTTCAATATATATTTTATTGATATCTTGCATATATATTGTGCTAACACTATGATCACATAATTTTTCGATCCGCTGTTGCAAATAAATTGCTCATTTTTCACTATTATCGTTCTTTTTTTACTCCGAAATGGGTCCTCTTCAAATGTCCAAATAAATATTTTTTTTAACACGCCCACTATGAAGCTATTTTGTTTCCTTAAACTATTATATATCAAGAGAATTGCCCTAAATTTGTTTAAATTAGAAATTGCAAGAGTCGTGATTTTTTAAGTAACAAATAGCCGCTTCTCACAATGATTCCTTCCTCATTTTTTTCCGCTATTTTAAATGTCGATTGCAATATTAAACTGAGAATGCGACATTCTAGAATGTTCAAACTAACACCCTGCATTTTTTAAGCCATACGAAACAATAGAATCAACGTGGCAATCGTTTAAACATGGCTGGGGTCACGCCGACCCCATGAGACCAACTAAGTTACCGGCCGAGGCTGTCGCCTCGATGGGTTAATCGTAGGATAAACTAATATATTAACGAAATCTATTTGATATTTGGTTTCAAAGAACCTGGTTGAGAAATGCATTGCTCATCGCGAAAGACGTTTTCGAGATGTGTTTCCTGATCATCGGCTGTAAATCGATTATAATTAAAGATCTTTACGCTAAAAAATTACGGAGTATTATTCAGATGATAATTTTCAAAATATTTAATTTTTGTATAAATCTATCATCAGGAGTTTCTTTTAAACAATCCCACAATTGGACTGTTTTTCACTGTTACAACTAGACAAAACTCGTTGAGGGTCTTGCAGAAGCTCAAAACTGAGAAAATATAATTTTTATTGCATAGTTCTGCCGTCTAGATTTTTTGCAACTTTAATTTGCAACACGGGTTTTGAAAAAATGCAAAAAATTGACGGTGGCCACGCGATAAAGGCGGCACTTTGTTTAAATAATAATATCGTTCTTGTTTGTCAATAGGGGAGAAGCATCATATATCGGATAGTTGCGTAATATCAGATGGTGGATTATCTCGAGTTTTCCTATAGCGACATCTGTGTTGTATTTTTTACACTATTAACCAGTCGTAAGATGTCGCCACTGCAAAACTTTTGGTTGCCTAGCAACAAAAATGGCACAACAGTGAACTCATGTTACTTTTCGCCAGCATGAAAATGTTAAAAAGTGTTGTTTTCATCAAGGTAAGTCTGATTTATGTTTTTTTTAATTTTATTTTTGATGAACTATAGTATAAATTTTACTTAATCTTCGCAAAAATAGCAATATGTACAAAAATATTACTATTCATATTCGCCGATGTCAAATCTTAATAACAGATACTCAGTCGAGCCTAATATTGGATATCCGTTTGTGCCAAAATGGTCCTGCCTAATTAAAAAATAACTCATAAAGACTGATTGCTGGATAATAATTACCAAGTTAAAACAATAAACGTTTCGCTTTATTTTATATAAAAATAGTCCCCCAATATCAAATATAAAAAAAAACACATCGGCGTTTGGGCCCTTATATCAGATATCCGATTATAGGCAAACTTTTTGAAAACCATGATTTCGATTATTTTTTGTAAAACATAGGGTAATTCCGGGGGAGTTGGCCATAAGGGAAATATGGCCAGTAGAAATATTTCGTAGAACCGCGCACTAGATTTCACCTGTTACTGCTTAATTCGCTTCGCATCGTGCGCAGGTGTAAGTGTACGAGCAAAAATGTGGCAAAAAACAATTTCAGTAAATAAAATCCTTTTTAATTATTCTGTCCACTACTACATTTTTTTTTAAGATTCCATGTTTTGGATTGTGATGATGTTATTTTGTAAAAGTAATGGTTACTTTTGCATTTCTTGAATAGCTCACGAACAGTGCTTTGTTATAACCTCCAGATTTCGCATGTATTGTTTCGACTTGTTTACATTTTAGATGTGACCATCTCGCCAGGGAGATTAGGAGAGATGACCACGTACAGTCAGTGTATGATGGCCATAGTATGAGTTGTTTGGATGTGGTCAAGTAATTAATTTTTTCTTCATTTGTTTTAGATACCTAATAAGTACAAGAGAAAAGCAATTGCTCTACGAGGGGATCTACGAGGGGACTGGACTCAAGAATTATTAAAAGCAGCTATTAGTATTGTAACAAATGATGAATTGTTGCTTCGTGCGGCTGCTAGGATCTACGAAATACCTAGGAAGATCTTAGAAAGACGATATAAGAACAATAAGAAAAAATGTTGCGGAGAAAATTATTATGAAACTCGCCTCATAGAAGACTGGCTTCAGTGGAAAGTGTGCCAACTTTGGGTACACCAAAATTATACTGATCTCGATGATATGTGTTCTAGATGTGGCCAAAAGAGAAAAAAAGAATCGAAAGAAAAACCAAAGAGAAAAACGAGAGCATAATGCTGGGTAACTGGCCATCTCATTTCTCTTCCTATGGCCATCACACCTGGGTACTCCGGGAGAGATAGCCAATCGTCATTCTATAAACATTGTGATTTTAAGGTTGACCTAACAGGAGCTTGTTTTAATTTAGTAAATTGTCTTAAAGTCAAATGTTCAAAGTTTAATTACGAATGGAGATAAGTTGAGAAACGCCTGTTCTTTTATTTTGACAGCTCCTTAAAAAAAATGTGGCCAACTACCCCGGACTTACCCTAATATAACTCAAAATATTCAAATTTACTGTGTAGAATGTTAAAATGTAACGTGTAATATTCAATTTAAATGTAATCTGCAAAATTATTAGCATCTTGTCGTATATGGCATGTAGATCATAAAATCGTTCAATTTTAAGGTCTCAGCAATTGTTTACATTATTCCCAATTTTAAACAAAAGAATCCGATATATGGTGCCTGTTGTCAATCTTTCACTAAAAAAATTACCGAAAATAGGTAATACTGTTTATCAATTGGGTCTAAAATCCCGACCTCGTCATCTCGATGATCACACCAGCAGAAAATATTGGAAAAACAACCCAATCAATTTTTTTCGCCACTTTATTGTAGGCCTCAAAATCTAGACGAAAAGAAAAAACTTTCACCGACCCTCTCAATCATTGCTACATCCTCATGCTGCGTACCTACAGCGCATTTTTTTCCTCCACACGAGCTATCGCACCCGGCGATTTTCGTATCTTCTTTAATTACGTGTCCACCGGAGCAGTGACGCGCCATTAATCTTCAGAGACGTAGTACGGGTGGAGGGAGTAAAATTATATTTGAGCCCAGCTGGAACGCGGGATTATTGAATTTTCTCGGGTGTGATAAGGTGACTCGGGTGATCGTAAGAGCGCGGAAAAAGGGAAAGAGCAAACGAGACATGTAACTTCGTACCTATCGTTTGCCTTCGAATGGCGAGGAGAAGGATTTCAGTCGGAAACGAGACGACAGCTGGGATTGAGATAGTCATTCTGTTGGCTCTTTCGTATCCTTGCTAAGAGGAGATACGAGAAATTGGGATTAGCGGGAGATACAGGAAAGGAGACCGGAAGACCGATCTAGCGGGTCCGAAACGCGAAGGAAACACTCGGCCAAAAGGAGCGCTGGTCGCGATAGTGGAGAAGTACCGTGAAATGGGGTTACTTTGAACAGGTTTTGGAAGTTTTTTATAGGCAACTTTTTTAACATTCTAAATTCCAATTTTTTTTGCTCCAATAAAACAATGTGTCCTTTGGCTATCAAATGGATAAGAAAGTCAAGCCCTACCAACCCCTCACAATTTTATATGTGGTATATTCCACGCCATTTCACCTCGTTCGTGACGCCAAACATTATTTATTTTCCGGATTCTTTTTGTAAAATTGTACCTCGTGAGAGGGGTATCACACCAATTTTTCAATTTTTATCTCTTCTCTTTGAGAGGTTATAATTTTACAATAAATGTCGATTTCGGAAGTTTATCAAACGTTTAAACGCTGATAACTTCTGAACTAATTGAGATATCGACAAATGTCAATATATCACTTTTTCGCTTTAAAGCATACTTTCGTTAAAAAATATGAAAAAATGATGAATTATCAATGTCAACGTTTTTTTTCTTATAAAGTAAAAAGTTTTTTTTTTACATGATTGCCTTTTTATTTATTTTTTTTTCAAAAAATTCTCTAAAATAGAGTGGCTCATTCTATGATTTTTAAGACTAGTCTCATCGTGGGCCCATTTTTCCTTCTATTTTTTTTCTAATTAATCATATTTTTTATCATTTTAATCTCCGATAATACTATTAATGATTTTGTATTCTCCAATTCGGCTTTGCAAGCCTGAAATGGTTTATTTTTTATTTGTGCTGAATTTAACGAAAACAAATTATTTTGAATAAAACATAATTTTTTTCGTTAAATTCAGCATAAATAAAAACTAACCTGTTTCAGGCCTGCCGAAGCCGAATTGGAAATCACAAAATCATCAATTCCATTATTGGAGATTAAAATGCTAAAAATATTCTCAAAAAATATGATTAATTTGAAGAAAAAAAAATCGAAGAAAAAATTGGCCCACGATGAAACTAGTCTTAAAATGCATAGAATGAGTCACTTTATTTTGGAGCATTTTTGGAATAAAATGAAAAAGGCAATGATCTTAAGAAAAATAGTTGTCATTATAGAAAAAAAAACACGTTAACATTGATAATTGATCATTTTTTTATATTTTTTAACGAAAGTATGCTTGAAAGTGGAAAAAGTTATATATTGACATTGGTTGATATCTCAATTAGTTCCGGAGTTATCAGCGTTTAAATATTTGCAAAACTTCCAAAATGGACATTTTTTGGAAAATTATAATCCTCAAAGAGGATAGATAAAAATCTAAAAACTGGTGTGGATATTCATTTCATGGGGTACAATTAGACAAAAAACATCAGGAAAATAAAAAATGGTGAGGGTCAAGGGGGAAGGTAAAATGGCGTGGAATATTTCATATATTTTTTTTAAAGTGACAAAATAATCTTGAACGTGAGGTTTCTTTGACAAGGCATTGAAATGCAAATGATGTCAAAGATTAAGGGTTACTTTGACATCATTCTGATAATAAAGTTCTATATTTTATACATTATACATGGAGTTAAATGAAAAACAACAATTCTCTACAATCAAATTATCATCTTTATTGAGGAAACATTTTATACGAAAATATCAAGTTACCTAGGATACTATTATGGGCACTTAATCAGTCGTATAATTATCATTGAAGTCAAAATGAACTTGAGCAACATTACAATGAGCTTTAGCAACATTATAATAATCTCGAACAACAAATTTAAACACATTTAAATGCGCTTACATTTTGAACGTATTATGGCGCTCTGTTAAAGTATCCCCAATAACCGTCAATGTTACCCTCAATGTCCACTGAACCCCGTTTTACAGTAACCAAATAAATCGAAGCATCTTTCCAATTATCTTCGTCCCGGAATAATACATTTTTTCTCAATTTCCCAAACACACAGCTGGTCGAGTCGTCAACGAAAAAAAAAATCAGCGTCAAGTCTCGCGTGCAATCCAAAAATGCGTGACCGTAGAAAGTTTTCTCGAGGTGTCCAGCCAGTGCACAATCCTTTCGCAATGACCGAGAAACACCACGCTCGTGTACGCCCACAGTGCAGTAAAAGTCCGGAATAAAAACGACCGATAGTAGAGAGAAAAGAACGGTGGACTTCACTTTCGGATATTTCGCTTAAGTCCTGAGCTTAAGTCCCCAAAGCCGGTGTTACGAAAAGGCAGACTTCGCGATACTTTGGCAGAACAAAGGGTCGGATACACGGAAGGAAAAAATCGCACGAGGAACGAGTAAAAGAGCTCCGGAGATTCCGGGGATGTATTTGTGTAGGTGGTGAGAGTAAACGACGACGGAGAACGGAGGAAAGCAGCGCAAAAAGCTTCTCCGTTGAGAAAAGTACAGATTCGTCTATTGGCCAATGGCAAGGTAGCTGCTCCGTAGCTAAATTGTGGAAAGAATGAGCGTTGAGTAGATTTTTTTCCGGCTTATCTCTATTCCTATGTACGATAAATCTACGGGGGCCACTTTAGTCGTAATATTTTTCATTTTCACGAAATTTATTTACGGTTCGTTTTTATTAACTGGGGCAAGAGGAACAATCGTTAAAAAAAAGTCGTTCGTCTGTTTGTCTGTACGTTTGCATGTTTATAAGACGAGATCTAGCGAGTCGATTTCGATTAAGGCCGGAGCCTGAATTAGAAGGCCCGAAAAATCATTTTTTTTGCTTACATCGATAGATAAACTATCCAAGAATATATTTACAAAGTTACAGAGGCGAATTGTAAATATTTTCGAAGATACAAGGCCAAAAGCAGAGAAGCAATTGAAATTTGATATTGATATTTGAATCGCGTTTTCTCCAGTTTTCATTTTCACGCTTTTTCCATATTGGCGGACGTGATGGCAAAAAATTAAACGACCTATCGAATTAAACCAAAGTTCATTTTCTTCAGAATGAAAATCTCTTCTAAGTGGATTGAAAAAGTCGTTGAAATGGTATGTTTTTAATCATTTTTATAGGACGTTAAAGGGCTTTTTTAAACACATTTTTTTATCAACCCTGAGAAAATTTATAATTTCACGATTTTTTCGGCTTTTTCTTAGTTCACCCAGAAGAAAAATATATGACAATTGAAAATTTCGTTGGTATTTTATTTCAGTCAAGAATTACGAGCTCTATCTTTCCCGCCGATTGGGGAATGCAGTCACAAGACACACATGGAATAGGCTGATAAATCTGTAGTCATTTATTGTTCAATGTTGATATTTTTTTATACATTTCAAATATACATGAAACTTGTTTTTTTTCGACTAAAAAAATTGCCAAAAAAACGCTTTTTTGGACCTTCTGATTCAGGCTCCCACCTTAATATTTTGCGAAAACACAGCCCAGTGCGTGGAATGGAATTTAGGAGCAATGAGGGCTTACACCCAGTTGCCATTTTTTAAAATAACGATTTTGGTTTTTCAATGAATTGTCAAAGTACAACATTCAAAAAATACTCTCTTAAAATTTCAAGTGGATCCGTTTAAAATTAAGGGAGTTATGGCCTTAAGTAGGCTCCCTGAACCGGCCAACTTTAAACACCTTTAAAAAAATTACTTTCTCAAAATTGGTGACCACGATAGCTTAAAAATCACTGCACCGGTCAACTTCCAATTTCACTAACTTCTTTTACACATTAAAAAGCACCGCTCAAATGTCTGCGTCTTTTTTTTTAATCAACATTTACTAAATCCTTCGTCCAAGCACTAGATTATTTCATGCAAAAACTGAACGCATTCGTGTTTTTTTGTTTGTATTTCAGTTGATTTGTTTCCGAGCAGCAGTGGTCACCACGAATGACATTTTCCAAACAGCGGTCTGCACAAACCATTGTATCCACTATATTTACGAATATTTTTAATAGAAATGTAATTAAAGATGCTGATAACCAAACTCTTTTATGTAAAAAAAAATACAATTCTAAAAACTGCACATGTTTTCCCAGTAAAAGCTCACGAAAATTCCTTTGTCTTCCGGCCACGGGCCGGAATAAGCTATGGGGTTAATTACAATTAGAATAAGCAAGCATTGAAACATACAAACATGACGTTCACATTTAACGAACAAACGGACACAACAGAGGAGCCCAAGGAAAGGAGCAAACAAATAAATAGACATGTGAACAAATAAACGAACAAACAAACAAGAAAAAAGTTCACGAATTATCGACTGGCACAGGTTTTCCCCAGTTTCCATGTGCCCTCGTAAAAACGCGATACAGTTGGGCGTCGGAAAACGAGTGGCTGCGGGCAAAACTTTGGGGGTCGCGTCGTGAACTGAAAATAGGACAAAGGTAAAAGGGCCAAGATCATAAAACCCTTAAAGGGCGTACTTACAATTAGAATTATGGTTCTAATAGTAAATACACCCTTTAAGGCTTTCATTATCATAATTCGAATTGTAAGTACGCCCTTTAAGACTTTAATTATCCCGACCCTTTCACCTTTGCCCTACACTTGTCACTTTACTATTTTAGATTTACACTTTACATTTTAGCACGTTGATTGGAAAAACTGAATCAGGTCATTGTACAGATTTAACTCGAATCGAATGCACACTATTCGATTTATCAAGATTCTGATACGCTCAACGCATTCGTCCCTTAACGCGCCGGTGATTGATAACATGATGCAGGGAGATAATCTTAGCGGCAAATTTGAACGCTCTATTAAATTTGCAACGATCGATTTTCTCGGCAGGGAGGGGGGGTATCTGCGCGACCTCGTCGCCTTCGTGATATTGGAAACCCAAAGTGTGTACGGTAATTGGTGGTTAACGAGGAGTTGCATCGTAGCAGGTCGCGCTTGAGGGATGGCGATAGTGCTAAAGGAGAATGGGCGCGAATATATATATAAGGGATCGTCGGAGTAATAATTACTGCAAGACTTGCGATAAACCTCAAGGGGCCAACGTTCAACAGCCACATGTATTTTCATTCACTTCCGCTTTGCCCTTACCAAAACGTGTAGACCATGATGCACCATGCAAAATTAAATCAGCATGATCGTTATTTTTCTCTCTCTCTCTCTCTCTCTCTCACACACACACACACACACACACACACACACACACGTACACACATAGGGTAAGTCCGGGGGACTTGGCCATAAGGGAATGATGGCCAATTGAAATATTTCATAGAGTTTGGCAAAAAAAATGATAAGTAAGTAAAATTCTTGTTAATTATTCTGTTCACAGCAAAAAAATGGAAGGCTTCATGTTTGACATTATGGCAAAGTTATTTTGTAAAAGTAATGGTTTCTTTTGTATTTCTTGAATCGTTCACGAATAGTGCTTTGTTATAACCTCAAGATTTCGCATGTATTGTTTCTATTTGTTTACATTTTGGATGTGGCCATCTCTTCCGGGAGATTAGGAGAGATGTCCACGTACATAGTCAGTGTGTGATGGCCATAGTGTTGGTTGTGATATGTTCAAGTAATTCATTTTTTTCTACATTTATTTTCGATGCCTAATACGTACAAGAGAAAAGCAATTGCTCTACGAGGGAACTGGACTCAAGAATCATTAAGGGGAGGTACCTGAGCGAACGGCGAGAAGAACAGGTAAACTTCGGGAATTTTTATCTCAAAATCTAATACTTCGATTGGATCCGGTTTTTTTTTATTGGAAAATATATACATTGAGGTATGTTTAGGAATTTTTTTAAATAAATTCGTCGACTGGAAGCGCCGTTGTTGTGGTCAGCGTCAGACGTGTTGCTCGTTGGCATGACTTGTGGTGCCAAGGATTCCGGGCAGTCGGTTGATCTGAAACATGAAAATGCAACGGATTCTTTAAATATAATATACAAAAGGTGTTCGCCTCGTAGGATTTTTTTGAAATTTTCATTTTTAACGGAATTGCGACCGTTTTAAATTAACATTCGTTTTTCGCTCGCAATTTCCGAAGACATTTGGTTGCATAAAAAAGCAATGGTTCAATCAAATGAAAAACCCCTACGAGGCGAAATTCTTTGTATATTATATTTCGAAAATCCGTTGCGTTTTCGTGTTTCAGATCAACCGACTGCCCGGAATCCTTGGCACCACGAGCCATGTCAACGAACAACACGCCTGACGCTGACCACAACAACCAAAACAATGTTTCAGCGCTTTCAGTCAACGAATTTATTTTAAAAAATTCCTAAACATACCTCAATGTACATATTTTCCAATAAAAAATTCCCGGATCCAATCGAAACATTAGTTTTTGAGATAAAAATTTCCAAAGTTTACGTGTTTTTCTTGCCGTTTACTCAGGTACCTTAAAAGCAGCTATTAGTGGTGTAAAAAATGATGAATTGTCGGTTCGTGCGGCTGCTAGGACCTACGGAATACCTAGGAAGACCTTAAAAAGACGATTGAAAAACAATGACAAAAAATGTTGCGGAGAAAATTATTATGGAAGTCGTCTCATCGAAGACTGACTTCAGTGGGTAGTATGCCGACTTTGGGTACACAAAAATTATACTGATTTCGATTATATGGGTTCTAGATGTGGCCAAAACAAAAGGAGAGGTGGCCAATCGTGATTATCAAAAATAGTAATTTTGAGGTTGATCTGATGTGAGTTTGTTTTAATTTCGTAAATTATCTTAAATTTAAATGTTCAAAGTTTAATTACAAATTAAGATAGGCAAAGAAACGTAAAAACGCACGTGTTTAGCGGTTTTACAATCCAGATGTTTTGCAATTCACCAAAAGAGATTTTCCATTGTTTAATTTTATATCTGATGATACCGTCTTAGTTTTAGTTCAACGCAATTGTAATAGCTTCATGTACTTTCAAAAATATCAATATTTTATACAGGGGTGCCTAATACTTGTGGCCAAGGGTGTATGTACCTTTTCTTATCTTGGTATGTTCATTAAAACATCCTTGGTTCAAAGTAACGGCTATAAATTAATGTAACAAATCGTCGACTATCAACCGAAACTAGCTATACGATCAAATTTTGGAAAGAAATCTAAAAAAAAGTTAGTGACTCCGAAATAACACAATACAACTTTTTACTCCTTAGACTAAATATTCCAAATCTCATAGTTCTTTCGTTACGCCGCACGATGCCGGCTTTTCGAAACCTGCCGTTTTTTCAAGAAAAACGAAATTACTCTGTGAAAAAAATCAGCATTTTCAAAGTAGCGCACTGGGTACAAAAAAAATCGCAAAAATAAAAAAGCAAAATGAAGTTGGTTTTATCCTCTTCGAAACGGTGTTCGGTAACTTGTTTTACGATTTTTTTTTTCGCCGAGATATTTGATTTTTCGTCCGGATAGAAAAATGACAGGGTGGTTTATATTCATGTGTCTTATCCAAAAATACGAGGGTGGGGTGAAAAGTTTCCGGCCTGACCAAGAAAAACGATGTTTAAAATTTTTTTTTTGCTTTATTTTTCAACATAATCTCCATCAACACTGATACATTTCTCATAACGGTGTTCTAATTTAGTTATACCAGTTTTAAACGTAGATTCGTCAAGCTCCTCAAAATACTGATTTACAGCTTCGATAACTTCTTCGTTGCTCTTAAATATTTTTCCGCCAAGCCATTTTTTGAGGTTAGGAAACAGGTAATAGTCGCTGGGGGCTAAGTCTGGAGAGTAGGGAGGATGCGGCATCAATTCAAACTTCAATTCATGGATTTTGGATATGGCAACAATCGACGAATGCGCTGGTGCGTTATCGTGATGAAACAAAACGTTTTTCTTCGCCAAATGAGGTCGTTTAATTTGCACCTCGTGCTTCAAACGTTGCAATAACTCTGCGTAGTATTGACCAGTGACAGTCTTACCCTTTTCAAGGTAATCAATGTATATAATTCCTCTCGCATCCCAAAAAACAGTAGCCATAACCTTGTTTGCCGATAAAATTGTTTTTGCCTTCTTTGGGGTTGGTTCCCCTTTTCCAACCCACTGTTTTGACTGTTCTTTATTTTCAGGAGTGTAGTGGTGGACTCATGTCTCATCAATAGTTATGAATCGACGCAAAAATTCATTTGGATTACGCCTATACAGCGCCAAATTGTCGGTAGAAATGGTTTTTCGAAGCAGTTTTTGGTCGAGCGTTAGCAAACGCGGCACCCACCTTGCACACAGCTTTTCCATGTCAAATGGTTGTGCAAAATATTTCGCGCACGTTCAGCTGACATCCTACAGGTCTCAGCTATCTCATGCACTTTCAACCTGCGGTCTTCCAACACTATTTTATGGATTTTTTCAATCATCTCTGAAGTTGTGACTTCAACGGGCCGTCCTGAGCGAGGCTCGTCATAGGTGCTCACACGACCCATTTTAAATTCAGAAACCCACTGCTTAATAGTTGAATATGATGGACAGAAGTCTCCTAGTGCTGAATCCATTTCTTCTTTTATTTATTTTGGTGTAAAACCTTTCAAATGGAAGTATTTGATGACAACACGTTTTTCCAATTTTTCCATTTTTACGAAAACAACGGAAGCGTCTCGCGCAATGTGCTCTCAAACGCAAACTAACGTAGCGATTGGGCTGAAACTGTACATACAAGATCGATAGGAATGGTACTGTAGGACGCCGCTCCAAAAATAGACCTAGTGGCACCATCTCTTGGTCAAGCCGGAAACTTTTCACCCCACCCTCGTAACTAGATACAGATACCCCATGTAGGTTTCGCCAATCGAACCGTAACGGCCAATACTTGGACCAATGTTGGCGGGACGATGATCGATTAACCAATTAAACGCCAATGCTCAGCTGAGTATTGACTAGCCAACATTGGTTTGCTGATACGAGGCCAATGTTCGGCCAAATATAGACTCGCTAATCATTGGCTTGTTGATACGAGGCCGATGTTTGGCGAAGTATAGACTCACCAATCATTGGTTTGCCGATACGCGGAAAATGTTCGGCCGAGTAACGCATGATCGAACCGCAATTCGTATATTGACGATTCATTGTTTCGCGTTGAAGTCATTGAGAGACGAGATAAATACTTTTTACGAGTCCATTGGACATTATTCTTAACAAATAGACTACCAAATCAATCCACTCATTGTTGGCCGATTCTCGAACGAGCTCATACGCGATATTCTGCCGATTTTTATGAACCATCCTACACTGACAGAAAAATTCTATTAACATTAGCTAACCGCGTCTGTTTATTTATTTTTTATTTAAATTAACTAGATTTTTCGTGAAATCAATTTTTTTCCTATTGCATTCCATTATTGGAATTATTCATTTTAAATATATTTATTTATTCAAATTAAACTTGAACTAATGAACTAATGGTCTGTCTTTATTGCAACACACATATTAACGGGTTGTGGGGGTAGAGAAGGTGAGGAGAGAGGAATTA
>OZ023314.1:34735823-34773323 GCA_964007375.1 Ophion obscuratus
AATAATGTATAATATGTGCAAACACCAAGAGAACAATACACGAAAGGTATTATACGCGAATGTTTTAAAAAACATTTTGAGAGCTCATTTTTTAAGCGCCTCCGAGCCCTCCGAAACCTACGAAACGTTGAGTCAAATGACGGTTTATTCATTGTTTTTTTTCAATGAACCTAAAAAAATGCATACGAGGTACAGATTTATTCTATATATGCTAATTTTTTTAAAATATATAATTAAAGGGCAAAATTATGCATTTTAACATTTTTATTACGTAAAGTAGATAAACTTTTGTGTTACTACCAACTTGAAAAAGCATAACATTATCGATGATTATTATGAAAATAACTGAGACATCGAATGTTTTATACAATTCATAATGAAATTTTGAGTAATTCATAATTATGCCTATTAATACTCACGTCACGAGATTATTGGCCCATGGTTTACGATGGGCAAGATGAGGATTTTTTTTCTAAATGTTCACAATGGTTCAGTTTGCGTTAATCCGTCATTAGAAATGGTTTATCTTGGTGCTAAATAACAATAAAAATTACATAAACTTTAGTGTGAAAGTCTTGCCCATCTAACCGCAGGTTAAATTTCATACATTAACTATTTTTTATCTCTGGTGTTTGGTGGTGAAAAAAGTTCAAAAAATTCGCAAAGACTCAGTATAGTGTAAACAATAACTTGTATTTTTTATTAAATTTAACCTTGGATTGTGGCTAACGCTCCAACCTCCTTGAGTCCAGTCGTTGTGGAAAGAAAATATATACAACGACCTACACTGAGAAAACAATATATTTCTATGTACCAGGATTTGCTAACTATTAACAAATGGTAAAGTTGGATATGGGGAAATAAATATCTTTTTACAGTTAATGAATCATTCATTTGAGCGTCTGAATTGTCACGAATGAAAATTTGGTAATAGTTCAAAAATGGGTACTCTAATGGAACATCCCCGTTCTTAACAGCCAATAGATATACCGTTGGTCTAACCCAATGCTTCGTATTAATATACTATAAATACTTGTTGCCTATAACTGAGGCATTTATTCAATGAGACCAGTGGAAAAATTGTCCCAGATGTAAAGGATAGTTGAGTGAACTATATTTCATATTCGCACAAATCAACATTTGTGTATAGTTACCAAATAAATATTTGGACAAAGTCATTCATTGATTGTAGGTAGATGAATGTGCAGTTGAATCAATGTAGCATGATAGTGCTAGTGGGTACAACGAACAACTCTCATAGAAAATAAGAGTTGTTCCTTGCTACTTATGGGGGACAAATCGTTGAAGAACGATTTGTCCTCTACAAATAGCAAGTTCGTTAATCGAGGGACAACAAAGATGGTAGCATCAATTCGTCGTACAGCAAGGAACAACTCTCATTGAAAATAGGCGGTCGACCGGCCCCGCGGTCGAGGTCTTGGCTACCCCTGCTCCAATGCATAATTCAATATTCTCTGTATGTACTTTCGAAGGTTTCCTAAAGATTTGGCAGGTCCCACAAAACAAGGAAATCGTTAATTGATGCCATCGGCGCAAAGAATAAATTCACGTTTTCACGGTCACAAACTGACATCCTCTAGGTAAGTGGACATGCGGTCACGCACAGTCTCCAATGTACCTCAATCGTATCTACCTCGCGTCTGCGCACGAACGAGATTGTGCGACAAAGGGTCATGGTAGCGTACAAAGTAAACGGTCTTGCCAAATGTACGATACTTATCTCAAGTACAGATTTGTTAACTATTAACAAATCATTATTCGAGACGAGTCGTCGATTTTCTAACAGTTATTTGCTAGCTATTAAAATGAATTTATTTTAAAACATTCCCAAACATACCTCAATGTACATATTTTCCAATAAAAAGAAAACCAGGATCCAATCGAAACATTAATTTTTCAGATAAAAATTCCCGAGGTTTGTCTGTTTTTCTCGCCGTTTACTCAGGTATTTAAAGGGAGTCTGTTTAAAGGGAGGTCCCTTTAAACAGAGACACGGTAGTGGCGAACTTTCTATACAAGGGGAGCGTTCATCATCGGACATTGGTGAAAGTGCAAATTCGAAACGAAGTTTTCATCAATTTTTATTGGACGAAGGCTACGACTTGGACAATGTTTATATTGTTGACGAAACCGACCTAGCGTGGCAATCATTGCCAAGACGCAGTCCCGCAGTAAGAGGAGAAACTACAGCTGCTGGACGGAAGACACTGAAGGATCGAGTCACTGTAATCACCGGTGCGAATGAACTGGGAGGCAGAATAAAGTTATTGGTTATTGGGTAATCGAAAAAGCCCGGTTGTTTGAAAAATGCTGTGAAATTGGCAGTGGCTTAGAGAGGCCAAAAAAAGTGCGTCGATTGATCGATCAATCTTCGAAAAGTGGTACAGGACAGAATTTCTTCCATCGTCTACATTGAAGAAGAGTGGAGCAGAAAAAAATGTTTGCTCTTGTTGGACAATGCACATTCGCACTAACCGCGTGAACCCTTAAGGGATTATATACAGTTAAAATTTTCGAAAAATCGATTTGAAAAAATCGTAATGTACATTTATTTAAGTACAAACTGAAAATTTCTTGTCAATCCAGCGTATATTCTCGAAGTTACACGCATATTTGTAACGACGTGTCAGAACTTTTGAAACTTTAAACGCGTTTTTCTGAAAACTGCGTTTTTAAAGTCGGCGAGCAAGACTTTTCGGAAACGGCTGAACCGATCAGTCTCAAATTTTAACACAATCTTTTCAAGTATATTTTTTAGTAATTAATCGAAGGTTTTTTCTTACCGATAAATATATTCCGCTTTATAAACATTTTAAGGCCGAAATTTTGATCAAAAATCAATTTTTTATAGCCGCCATTTTGTAAAAAAATATTATTTTGCTTATTCCTTCGATCAATTACAAGATAATCCATTATATGAACGAAATATTTTTGGTTTTTTCATTTCAGATGATCCAATCCAGAGACATCGTGCTCGCCGCAAGACGCCTTTTTAGAGGTGCTTTTTAGAGGAGATCAGCTTTAGCAGCTTTTAAAATAATTATTTTTACACATAAAAAATGTTAAATTACAGTTAAAAGTTACCATGATACGTGTAGAAATTTTTGCGTTAATAGATTCAAAGGTCTTCTCATGAAAAATTCTTGAAAAATTGATCTTTTTGGGCCTCCTGACTGTGCATGACCCCTTAAAGGCCATCGACAGCGGATGCACGGTGCTGTACTTGCCTCCAAACGTCACTGCGCTGATTCAACGAATGGATCAATGAAATATTGAGGCCATGAAAAGACAGTATCGGAAAACTTTTTTGCAAGACCGTCTCCTGGAAGAATCAGCAGACAGCGCAGGCATCATAGACTTCCTTAGAAAGTGGACAATTCTTGACTGCTGCATAACGATCGGTGGAGCATGGGATGCATTGGCCAAAAGCACGCTAGCAGACGGATGGAAAATCTTGCTCCGTGACTATTCTACACCTTTCATCGCAGAACCAGCGGATGACTTGTCACGTTTGCTGATTTTGATGCAATTAAATAGCAACCCATACTCGCGAGACGAAACTGCGGAATGACTCCGGATAGACGACTCATGTTCAGCATGGGAAGAACTGTCGGATGAACAAATTGTAGCGATTATTCGCAGTGAGGAATGGTCCGAATTTGTGATGGGTGGAAACGAAGAAAATTATAACAGCGATGATGACAAGTCCGATACAAGATATGCCAGCACCACTCGAAGCTTTATCAGCGATGGCCACAGTCTCTCGGTAGTACGTCGGCCGATGGGAGTCTCAGCCTGAAATCTTTTCAAGTATTTGCAAAATGCACAATTATGCACTAAGTACAGCACTCGAAGATAATCCAAAATCTCATCGACAAAATCAATCGATGTTTTCTTAAAAAATCATTGAAATAGAGTCAATTCGTTAAGAAAAAAAAATAATAATGCACCGATGAGTTTCAATATTTGAAAAACCTTTGAATTTTAGTACAGTCGTGCTGTATATTGGAATCGGAAAAAATTAGAAGAAGGCTAGTTTTTTAACAGGTGATTTTGTAGGGGCCACGGGTGCTAAAACCAAGTTTGCCTAAAAATCAGGGGGTAGCGTTTTTTAGGGGATGGGGGTGGTTTAATGCCATACTACAACCCCCACGAGGTCGGCGCGGGGAGACAAAATGTTCAGAAAAATCCGGGTTTTATTTTTGTCCATAGCACCGAAGTCGTGGAAGTTCATTTTGGGGGTGAAAAAGTGGGGTGAAATTTTGAACAATCAGTTTTCATTCGATAACTCTTTAGGACAAATTCATACAATTTTTGTTCAAATGGAAACGTTGTAGCCCTTGCAGAGACGCGTCGATCGAGTATTCGATCCACCCTCTCCAATAATATCTTCACCCCCAAAAGAATTGTCGAAGAATTAACAAAAAAATTGTTTATTGAATAACTCAAAAACAATCGATTTTTCGGGGATGGTTCAAATGTACTAAATGTAGAGAATAATTTTCTCTATATTTTCGTTCCTATGCACAACTTTTGAATTTTGCTTTTTCCAACCCCCTCTCAGGGGTTGAAAATTCAAAATGAAATTCTGGGGAAACTATTGACCGAAACTAAAGAGATACGAGTTTGGCGCTGTGGGCAAAAATATAGCTGAGGGTTCGAGCTACAAATTCCTCCACGGCGGCGAATTCGTGCCGTCAATAGTTTTCCCAGAATTTCATTTTGAATGTTCAACCCCGAGACGGGTTGGAAAATCAAAATTCAAGGGTAGTCCATAGCAACGAAAATATGGAGAAAATTATTCTCTACATTTCGTACATTTGAACCATACTCGAAAAACCGATTGTTTTTGAGTTATTCAATCAACTATTTTTCTTTGGTTTTTTTATCATCTTTTGGGGGTGAAGATATTATCGGAGAGTGATGATCGAATACTCGATCAACGCGTCTTTTCAAGGGCTACAACGTTCCCATTTGAACAAAAAACGTACGATTTTTTTCTAAAGAGTTATTGAATTAAAACCGTTTTTTCAAAATTTCATCCCACTTTTCACCCTTAAAATGAACTTCCACGACTTCGGCGCTGCGGACAAAACTAAAGCCCGGATTTTTCTGAACATTTTGTCTCACGGCGTCGACCTCGTAGGGGTTGTAGTTTGGCATTAATCCACCTCCATCTCCTTCCATCCCCTAAAAAAGAACCCTACACCCCGATTTTTAGGCAAACTTGGATTTAGGACTCGCGGCACCTACAAAATCACCTGTCAAAAAACTAGCCTTCTTCTAATTTTCTCCGATTCCAGGTTTTTTCAGTGACAACACGACTGTACTATTTGTATTTATTCCTTTATTATTCATTTGTAGGGATTTGCGGTGACAAATAAACTAAAGCACTTGCATAAATCGTCATACAATCAATATCTATTATTTCAGTGAAGGCTGCTACAAGAACAGGTTAGGACGATAAGTGAGGTTATGGCTACGAGCAGACGATCGTAGAGTGGGGGTTGGGGGAAGACGCATTGGAAAAATAAGTGGTAGACTTTTCGCACAATAGACGTGGAAAGTAGATGGGGGCAAAATAGATGAGAGTTGACTGTATTGACTAGAAATTTGAAAAAATCCCATTTTTAGCATTTTCTTAAAGTACAGACTCTCAACCCTTCAACTGTAGGCTTCCGCCACGAACCTCTGACTGCACATGGGGTCAATCGGGCCCCAGACGTTTTTCAGATCGTTGTAATTCGAAAAATATGCATTTTTTTGTACAGCCGTTTTTTGTTGTCGATGATCCTTATTTTATGGCCCAAAATTTCTTGTTTAAGAAAAACCAAAATTAAGTGCCCAAACATTCGTTCAAAGTGTGAGATACGTTGAAAAATACGAACTTGCACGAAAAAGATAATAATTTTTTTTTTTTCAAAATATAAACAAAAATTCTTTGAGGTTTTAAAAGAGGAAAGTTTGAACATACGAAGAAAAAGACAGTGTCGACGATCTCTCCAAAAAGTATATTTACTCGAAGGTTTGAATTTGAGCATTCTCGGAATAGTGAAAAATGGAAAAAATTGACACCTTCGGCAGATTAATTGTTGAAAACGTATATTTTCCGCATTTTTTCACTTCAATGACTTATTATTATTGGCATTTACCCCAATGGACGCATAAGTACATTCGGTGCTCGTTGCACATAGCCCTCTTGCATAACGGACACTTGCTTTTAGTTTTATGATCAGCATTCTAAATACACAATTTATTATAATGGCGCAAAATAAAAAATATCTGGGAGCATTTTGTATCGTAACTCATTTACATGTAGTAATAAAACTTCAATCCCCACAAAAAAAAGTTTTTTCTTTCACCGCACTACTGCATAAACGGGGTGGACTCGACCAGGTCCTTTGTCGACAGCTGTCCTCAGTACACGGGCAGGATGTAGGGCGGAGGCCGAGTGTCCACCTATAGGATAGGAGTAGGGGATCATTCGAGCACCGCACTGCGGCCGAATAGATTACCCCGTTTTGCGATACAGTCAGTTGGAAAAAGGGCGTCAAAACGATCCAGTGTGGGGTCGAAGGGTTAAGAATATGTCCTCGAGAGAAAATTTTGAAATTCCCAATATTTACATGGTTATAGCGATTTTAAACGAGACCCGAATAGGATCGACCTGTCGGAGTTACGAACTTTAAAAGCTTCTAAGAAAGCTAGAATTCCTCGCAGGGAAGAACAAGCATCAGAAAATCATAATTTTGAAGTCGACGAAGGGATACGTCACGTGGCAGAAATGGCCGATTAATATAACATAAGTATAACATCCCATTATGCAGCTTAGCTAGTTGTGGTTGTCTGAAATTGTGCGCAAAACTTTAAACGCGTTTTTCTCGAAATTACTTTTTTCAATCTGGTTGACATAAAACCTCGAGTTCTATTCAACCAATGGATTTCAAATTTGGTATGAACCTCCAGTATATATCGTCTTTACCTCCATATCGTCCCTACCTTGGACATTGGGGAATTATTATTATTACTATTGAAAACAAATATTAACTGAAAAATAAGCCATGTTTAATTTTTTCCCCTTTGATTCTTGCCACGACGATATTCTTATTAATCGAGAGAATTGGTCTTATTTCTGTTCCAGATGAATAGGAGCTTTTTGGAAGCATGTCAACCGCCTGGGTGGGGGTCAAAATGTCAAATGACCAAATATAGTACGACAAAGATTTCGAAACAACGGAACTATGGACTCTCGAAATAACGAAGGTTAAATTATTCGAAATTTTATCGAATAACCGATGGCGAAATCGAATAAATATTACACCAAAGGATTATTTATTCGAGGGTTCATTTATTCGAGAACATGCATTCAGATAGTCTGCAGATTGAGTCATAAAAATATACTCGTAGATTCGAACAATGTACAACTTTCATATCTCACAAGGAACATCCCTCAGGTGACACCCTTCGATTTTGTTGAAATTTGAATATGTTGTAAAACACCGAAAAGTAAGCGAAACGTATTTTTTTATCGGTGGAAAAACGGTTTTTCAGGGGTGAAACGAACCCTCGAAAATAGGGGTGTTTTTCGTTTTTCGTCGATAACGTTATCGTTCTCATCTCCAATGTATAGTGCACAAAAAAATAAACATTGTTGCAAGTTGATTTTTTAAATATCTCGTACCGTTAAAACGTTATCGACGAAAAACGAAAAACATCCCCATTTTTGGGGGTGCGTTTCAACCCTTAAAACCGTTTTTCCACCGATTAAAAAAATACGTATCGCTTACTTTTCGGTGTTTTATAAGATATCCAAATTCCAACAAAATCGAAGGCTATCACCTGAGGGATGTTCGTTATCAGAAATGTAAAATAGTGAGTATCCAATAGCGGTAATACCATCTATAGCAAAAAGCCATTTATCGAGAATACAAACTTCAAATGTGTAGATCTTAGAAACGCAAATGATCGATGGTACGTAATGGCGAATACCTAAATGGCGAACATGACATGGCTGCCTGACCCGACTCACCACTAACGACATCTGCCATCTTCATTCTGAAGCGCAAGTAGTTTTGCTCGATCCCAAGTTTTCGTTATTCGGACCGTTCACCATTTTGGCCCATCGCTATTCTAACTGATCCACTTTTTTGTCCTTCGCTTTAATGAATTCGAAATTGTAAACTCTCGTAATATTTACAATTCGACGATTCGAATTGTTATATATATATATATATATATATATATATGGGTGGCCCTTGAAATGGGTAAAAAAACATTGATCACGCCGCCCTCCAAGACGGTTCCAAATAATTTTAAAAAATCTACGCGAAGCCCCAGCTATGTTCGTTAAGAGGAAAGCGTGCCTGTAAGTATGAACTTAATTTTAAATATCAATTTTCCTTCATGATTGGAGAAATTTGGATTTTTTTAAATGTAGTTTATTTGTCATTTTTTTTTTACTTTCCGAAGCTATTGTATATTGGTATTCAATATACAGATCAAACAATAACGTCCTCCATACTAGATTTAATGAGCGTGCAGTTTTACCATCCTATTATTTTGGACCAATATTTCGATTTAGCTGCTGTCGAACGCTTTTAATGACATCAAAATGAAACTTTAAATTTGCATCTTGTCAGAAAAATCTATTAAGTACGAAGGATATAAATTCACGATAAACCATTCACATCGAACTTCCGGATTGGCCAGAATTGTTTTTTTTTTTTAATTTTGTTAGAAATATTCCTTGCGTGCTGATATACAAACATATTAATATTTCACTGAGATCAGACTTCCAGTGCTGTGGATAAAAAATGTATTTGAAAATTACTTTCGCAAAAATGCATAGGGACATTTTAAACTTGGCAGGATTTTAAACTTGGCGAGCTTGTTCGTTTTATTGAAAACAAAGAAATTATTTATTCGCACAAGTCATCCAATTGGTCGGAAAAATCATAATATTCAAAAAATGTACACATAAGATATCGATAATAGTTCGTTCAGTACGAATTTATTGATTTAAACCACAGAAATATCGTGGTGAAAAATTGACAAATAAACTAGATTTAAAAAACCGAAATTTCTCCAATCATGAAGAAAAATTGATATTTAAATTTAAGTTCATGCTTACAGGCACCCCTTCCTCTTAACGGACATAGCTGGGGCTTCGCGTAGATTTTTTCAAAATTATTTCGAACTGTTTTGGAGGGCGGCGCGATGAATTTTTTTTTTACCCATATCAAGGGCCACCCTAATATATATGTACATATATACAGGCGAATCGATATTATATGTCTCATTATTTTGTTAAATCTGATATTTGTTTTCGCTATAAATCAACTTCGCGATTTTTGTATCCACAATTTCGCTTAACTATTTCACAGATTATCATGAGATTGATCTATCTACATTGGAACGTTCGTCATTGCTGAACTCGAAATTTCACTTCACAATTTTTTTCACGGCCATATTTACAATAACCTTTACAATTTTTAGTGCATAAAAATGTCTTGCAAGTTTTTGAAACCTCAATAGAAGACTAAACAATGGATGGTAAAATAAGTGTTTGTTTCTATTGTTCTATCAAGCCCGAAAAAAACGCCCGAAATCTAGGCTTCTAGACTATAATCGTTGAGGCAGACTTTTGAGCGATGAAAATACAAATAATTCAAAATGATGCCCTTTTACGAAAAATCCATATTTTTAAAAGAATGTTTTGTACTTCTTCGGCAAAACTAATGTAAATGACGAGTTTTATTATATTTTTTCTCGGCCCTAATTCGTGAAAGTTCTGCGTCCTCCCGCAGAACGGCTTTAAAGAAGCTCTCTCTACGCTTGAGCCGTCATTTTGAATTTAATTTTCATTAAAAAAAATTATTTTGTATACATCAACACATGTCGAATAAACCTTCAGAATCCGACATAACCCCTTAACTTTTGAGTTCCGATCTGATTGTCCGTAAATTCGGACTTCATTGACGGTCTCTGCTTCTCGAAATGGTCATTCGGATACTTTTCGATTGCCCCAAACAAACCCGAACAAACCGAAACGAGCGCACAGTCTAAGAACATAACTGTCACGCCGAATGGCGTTAGCCTGGGCCAATACTCGGATGAATGACTGCGACAGGAACTTGAGATAGTAAAGCGACGAGCTTGGGATAAAAATAAAAGGAACCGGATCGTCCCGAAAGGGCGTAAGAACATTGCGAATAACTATTCGATAAAAAGACCCTTCGTTACGAGCGATGACGTAACAGCAGCCTACACTAATCTCACTTTGAAAAGATAGCTTGACGCGTAAACGGATTATTGCCGAAGCCACGGTTGACCTTTTTCCCAAAGGTGTCTTCTTGGACGGAATTCCATTACAGTTCACCCACCCCTGCTCGTACTTCGCTGTGCCCAACATTCGCCGTTTTCCCTCCGACGATTTTTCTCTCAACCTCATATCAGATTCTCCACTTTTTATGAAAAAAAAAACATTACATTTTTGTGTTTCGGTGGAGCAAAAAATGGTGGAAAAATAGTACATTGCGAGGAGACTTCGTAACGAGACGAACTGGGTGATGGGTTGAAAAAAAAGGTCAGTAACCAGTCGAGTCTGAATAAACATGCCTTATATTCAACGAGGCTAGCATATCGTCAATTTCTTCGTACGTAATTTGGGCCTTCACAAATGAACCCTTAAAATATCTCCCGATTCGATGATGTTTTACGGCCGTGAAAAAATATTTAAAAAGTACACCGGTATTTTGATGTTATGGCCTTTGAAATGGGATTTATCGGAAAATGCTTCCCATAAAAGTTGTACGCCATGATGTCATCTACAAAACAAGTTTCATACAAAAATCACGAAGCACTGTTAGTTTAAGAGTAAATTGCAGTTGAACAACGAATTTTTTTGTTTCGTTTATTCTATGTACTTCGGTTATTTTAGCGTAGAATATGAATTCTTATTTAATTGCTAAACGTCTGAATCAATGTGTCAATGTGAATTTATCATTCACATTGACTCAGGCGTAAAATGACTCGATAAACATTCAGGCTGCGTTTCGTACCACTCTATTGAATAACTGAGTTGAATAACAATTGTTTTCCTCCGTTGGATAACATTCGAATAACTGACAAGGAACATTACTGTGGTGTCCTCCTCCGATTTTGTTGAAACTTTGTTATGTGGAAGAGTATCAAAAATTAAGAGACACGTATTTTTTGTCGGCATCAAATGGCACCAATGTTTATTTTATTGTGTACTATACATTGGAGATGAGAACGATAATGTTATCGACGAAAAACACCCCTATTTTCGAAGGGTGCGTTTCACCCCTCAAAACCGTTTTTCCGCCGATAAAAAAAATACGTGTGTCGTTTTTGATACTCTTCCACATAAAAATGTTTCAACAAAATCAAAATGAGAAATTATAATACACTTTTTAAATACTTCAATATGTGTAAATAAACCCTTTCAAAAGAAAACCTATTCCTTTTGTCATACTCCCAAAATAAATGTTCAAAGTTAGGCCTTATTTTCTGCCGCTAGAGTGGTGTTATCCCTTAACTGTCTAGGATGTATTTTTACTTGATTATAGACGAAAATCAGCTAGCTGTTGAATATTGGGATCCGTGAAGGGCATACCTTAACCTTTATAGGCATGGCATTCAATATGATACAAACCCGTTCGAGCGTTCATCTCATAGCAGATCATGATTGGACGAAACGACATTCCGGCTGGCGCAGGCTTCGTTTGCATCACTACATTGCAAAAATAAACAATATAAAATATTAATATTTATAACGCAAATGTTTTTTATGACAAAAGTTTTTAACTTTAGGAACACGATTATTTTTTTCCCCGCGAAATATCGAACATACCCCTTTGTGGTGTTGCCATATGTATTCTCATTATAGGGGAAACATATTTTTTACGGAGAAATATTCCGTCTTTACTGAACGTTTTTAGTAAAACTGAATGGTAAAGGCAATCCAAACTTTTTTCACTCTTTCCGTAATTAGTTTGCTATTTAAACATAATTTTCTGTCAAAATTTATAAACACAATAGAATGGCACGACGAATTATGTGACCTGACTTTCGGTCAATGCAGACTCTGGAGTGTTAAAAGTTGCAATTTAAAAACCCATTATCTCCGAGTCTAAATAGTCGACTGTTCTGAAATTTCACTGAAACACGCATAACGATACGAACAATGTCTGATTAAAATTTGAACAAAATCTATAGTAATAGTGTGTTGCTATCAACGTGTGTTGTTTAGTCCAATGTGTGTAAATATGCGTCTTGTATGTTGATTCTACACGCTTTATGTGTGTTTGAATAATAGCGAAGCAAAACTGCAAACTCACGTGTATAATTGTAACACATTACGTGTTACCAAATGGATAAGTGTGTAGAGCCAACATGGCAACGGGTGTCCAGCCTTATGTTGTGTTACTTCTACATACGTTGAACACACGCCAAGCACGCATAGTTTTTGCAGTGTATCGTTGACACTAGGAAGAAGGAGAGATAGGAGAGTGTAGCTAAAAACGTGCAGATGAATGAATAATGTAACAGAGGCCTGGAACCCCTCAAGTCCGCGCCTAAATGCTCCATTATTCAATGTAATTAGCTCTCGTGGCGCGGCCAACATTAGTATTCCTTTGACCGAGCGGGAACAAGAGTTGTACGGGCACAGTCTCGTTGGAGACTGGCGAGATGAGGGTCCAAAAGAAACAGCGGCCCAGGGCGATTTCGATTAAACGATTAGGGACGTGAAGAGCTTTGTAAAAGATGAAGCGGATCGCAAAAGTGCCCAAGGGCAGACGAAGAATCATTGGGACTAAAAACAAATACGATTGACATGCGTCCAACTCTGAGACGACATTGACGACGAGAGCCCAACGGGGTACGGTCGGCGATCATAGCAAACTGGCTCCATTATAGTCCAGTAATAGAGACGAAAACCCAGCACTTTTTAGGATAGAATATGAATTTTTGACTGAAGGTAGATGGTTGCATACTGAAAGAAACCCCAATCATGTGTTGCCCGTCAACTCGCACCAACCCTAAGAAATAGGGGTTAAAAACTTAAGGGGCTGGTTAAAAACCAGTGTGGCACTTTTGAAAAATCGATGTTTTTTTTGCCTTTTTCGACAGTTCATACTTTCAAGAACATCCTGTGAAAATGTCAAGGCCGTATCTCTGATCATCTTATCTTGCAAAAATCGATAGTTAAATCTTTAAACGCGTCTTTCTCGAAATGAGATTTTTCAAATTTGCTGACATTATCATTCAAAGATCAATTATCCGATTGACTTGAAATTTGAACTGAGTACTCTTCAATATATTTACTCTACAATGACGTAGATTATTTTTGATTGGATGAAAATTGACGATTTGGCATTGAGAGAAACGACCATTTTATAGACAAGAAAACAGACGTTTTTTTTCATAACTACGCCATTTTGTTAGATTTTGATATTTTTCGCAAATCCTACGTTATTGTTCAGGAAATACCTTCCAGTTTAACGACATTTTTCCTTTTTCGGATTCAGCTACTCAATCGGTCGGAATCATGTCAGCAGTGGAGGAACGTTTTTTTTTTTGGCGCCTCCGAGGGCAGCGCATAAGTCGCTTGGATCTCAATATTTTTCTATGAAAAAAAATATGTAATATAGGTCAAATATAGCCAAATATATTCTGAATTTTCCGAAACATTTAATTGAGTACTTTTCTTCCAAAAAAATTCCGGAAAATCACCCAAATGTTCAGCGATCACACTGGCATAGCCCCTTGAAAATCGCTGTATCTCGCACACGCATCAACCCCGAATTTTCTAATCGTTTTTCCGCGCTATTTTCAAAGATAGGAGGTTGGACGTCAGATTATTTTATACGAATTGTATTATTTCAAACAACTTTTGTTTGAAATATTTTTCGATCGGGCTATTAATTATCGAGATACGGCGATTTTTGAGTTTTCAACCCCTTTTTCTCAGTGTTGGGGCGAATTGAGAGGTAGCATTTTATTGGGATTATTTACTGTGTGCAACCATCTATCTTCAGTCAAAAATGCGTATTCTACGCTAAAAAGTGCTGGGTTTTCGTCTCTTTTACTGGACCTTTGGCAAGCCAGCGGAGAATAACCGTTGAACGCGCAAGTTTCCTCATTAGAGAGCTTCAAGGTATGTTAAGCTCGTCATTGGCAGCCCTCGATTCGTGGAACAGCGTCAAGCAGAGCGCGAACTCAAACGAGCATAAGCGTGGATTCGTGGATACGCAGTCCGACAGTTCAACAGTCGTTACCCGGCTATAGTCTCACAAGCGCTCGGTTGTCGGATTAGAAGCTTTCGAAGAAGCGTCACGTTGCTGGCCAAACTTCCGAAAGCTCCAACCGACAATGGCAAACCAACGACGCGCAATCCAACGAATCAAATTGTTCCTTTGATTTCTAAGAGCCATTGGGCTTCAAACGCACGGTCGTTCAACTTTCGACGCCCTGGTAATGGCCCATTGGCAATTCGGAATTCATCGAATGACGGAAGTACGAATAAGTCGACCAATCGCCGATCCATTTTCTCAGCAGAGAAGCCGCTGACAGGCAATATTCGTGAGAAGGCAAGCCATCGAAATGGATCAAGTGTCGATGGGAACGAGGAAGAGTAAAAGGGCGAAAAAGAAAATGAGCGAGACCCACGAAGATGCCGGTCTAATCGAACGTAGGTAAGGCAAGTTAGCAGCACACGTGGACTGGAACGAGAGAAGGAAAAGAAAAGATTCAAGGGAGCTGGGCAGCCTTTAATGGACCGAGGCACTTCTGGCGAAGTAGAAAACAAAACGGGAAAATTGAGAATAGAGGAGAGAGCTAACCGGACTTTGGGGTAGTCCCGCTCGCGATTCACTTTCTTCCAACCCGCTCCACCAGACCCTCTGGAGCACATTGCTGTACAATCGAATAATTCAGGCTGTGTGCTCAATATACGTATATACGGCCCTCGTAGAATATACGCCACGGAACGGAAAAGGATTTCGATGAATGAACCATGAGGTTTTTCCTGCGCGTTGGGGCGCAAAAAAGAAAATCAGGAAAAGAAAAATCGTTGGAAAAGCAAATGAGACGATGGGAGAAATATACGAGGATTGAGGCTGGAAAAAGAAGCCCCGACGATATGCTTTTGCCTCTCTCCCTCTATTGCTTCTCGCGATAAACTTTGCAGCTTTTATGAACTTTACGAGGGGAAAAAAAAAACGTTGTGCAAACGTTTATTAATAATTCGATGGAAAAAAGAATCTTTGAAAAGTTGAAATAAAAGTTGGTGGGCTGTACGTTTGTACTTAGCCCTCGCCGATGGGGGTTTCTGTAATGATGAAGTCTCGACTGTTATGAGAGGCAACAGGGAGGACATAGTAGACGTGCGCGAGAAGTACGAGGGTGCGTTTTCGTATTCGTGGGTACTTGTGTCTATGTACTTCAAGTTAATATCACGGTTTACATCGTAGATGGGCGTTGGTGCACCGAGTATGTTAACGTGTTAACTTTAAAGAAAAAAAAATTGACGCGAAAGCTGCCAGCGGTAAAAAATATTTAGAGGTCGCTCAAGCCTCCTGAGAATTCGAGTTTTCATTTAAAAATCGATTTTTTTTTCGTCCACTTCTCACCCATGAATTTTATACTTTATCATTCTTAAATTAACCTCGGGAAAGCTCTAGCCGGCCAATGAATATTTAGTGGTTGCTCAAGAGCTTCGAAATTTTACAGTTTTCGCCATTTTTTTGCCATTCTCACTCATAAATTTGACCCTTTGGAAAATGTTCAAAACGATTAATTCCTTTTTCTTTGGAAACAGATTTTTCAAATTTACCTCACACTTTTAACCCAAGAATTATAATCTTTGTTCTCACAAAATAATTTTTTAAAGCTCTTGTTCGTAAACAAAATTATAGGTTGTTTTATTCGTAAAATTGGAATAGCAGCTGCTTTCCGCCCATTGTCATGCGTCCCACAGTTGATCTCGTTAGTCAAACTGCGGACCAAACGTTGCTGTACTCTGATGAGCGACGCCATAATACAATAATACATAATACACAATAACACATATTGTCTGATTGGTGTTTGTTATAAACTATTATAATAAATTTTCAGAAAATGTAACTCTTCGCCGTTAATTTATTTTTTTATGGTACTGCACTTACTACACTTACTACTACACAGAAATAATAGTGCATGCGAGATACATTTTTGGGCGGAAATTTTAAATTTCAAAACCTTGAGTGACCACTAAATATTCATTGGCCGACTAGAGCTTTCGGGAGGTTAATTTAAAAATTAAAAAGCGTAAAATTCATGGGTGACAAGTGAACGAAAAAAAATCGATTTTTTTTTATTTTAATTTTAATCTTTGGGAGGCTTGAGCGACCTGTTAATATTTTTTTACCCCTCGCAGCTTCGGCGATCGTTTTTTTTCTTTAAAGAAGATAATTGGATGGTGAGAAAAAGGGAAAAAAATAAAGCTAAAATTTGTGCCACCCTAGTGTATATATACAGGGTGTCTCTCTTATCTCTGCCACCCGAAATAACTCGGTAATTATCGACGTCACAAGAAAATGTTCCAGACAAAAGTTGTACGGTATGAAGGGGGCCATCAAATGCGACCAATTTTTTTTTATTTCTGTGGAGGTGCCGACACACAGTGACGGTCAGCTCCACTTTTTTAAATGGAATGGTGCATTTTTCTTCAACCATCCAGTGGAGCACCTCATACCGCATAAAAACCATTAGGGGTCAATGTCGTTCAAGGTCATTTCGAACACCCATTAAAATGAAATACAAATCTAAATATCTCGTATCACCAAATATTTGATAGTGATCTAAGATATTTAGATTTGTATCATCGATTCTGACCTTGAGGACCTTGAACGACTTTGACCCCCAATGTTTTCCCATTTAAAAAAGTCGAGGTGACTACTGTGCGTCAGCGCTTCCACCGAAATAAAAAAAAATGGTCGTATTTGATGGCTCCCTTCATACCATACAACTTTTGTCTGGAAAATTTATTTGTGACGTCGATAATTACCGAGTTATTTCGGGTGGCAGAGATGAGAGGGACAACCTGTGTATAGGGAATTCCAGCTCAACTCGGACAATTAGTTCCCTCACCATCGTTGATTATAGATTTCCAAACCTCACTCCGGGTGTCAAAAAAAACATGATTCATTTTTCCCCCTCTTCTTGCCCTTCTGCGGCTGCAAAAAATCGAAAAGTCCACTCGCACCATTTTCAAATTCTGAAAAAAATTAGATACGTTTCAGACCTGTTTTGTGCATGTTTCACCAAAACTCTATTTCTGTTTCGGATATTTACTATTTTTCGTGTAATTTCGATGTTGGGGATGATTATTAGACAGTTGGGAAGTCAGATGAGTACTTCTTCGGTCTACATTTGACATCTCACTCGGCTTCAATTCATGTGAAACCATATTTTTGAAGTTTTTTTTTACTTGCAAGACCGCGAAAGTCTCCTTCTGACTTCCAAACTGTCAAATAATCATGGCCAAAATCGAAGTTTGACAAAAAAAAATAGTGAACATCTGAAGTACAAGTTGAAATATATGGGGTATTTCAGCTCAACTCAGAAACCTATTTTCCTCACCATCGTTGATTACAAATTTCCACGATGGAAAACCTCACTTTTAGTCTCAAAAAAACACCTGACTTTTACAAATTTTGTTTTCCACTCCTTGCTTTTCTGCGGCCGCAACAAATCAAAAAATCCATGAAGGCCGTTGTCAAAATTCTCAAAATAATTTAGGTACGTTTCAGACCTGCTTTGTGCATTTTTTCTTCAAAATTCAATTTTTTGGGCAATTTCGATTTCGGGGATGATTATTCGAAAGTTTTCAAATCAGAGGAGTAATTTTTCGGTCTACATATACATCCCACCCGAATTAAAGTTCATCTGAAACCATATATTTTGAGTTGTTGTTACTTGCAAGACCGGAAAACTACTCTTCTGACTTTCGATCTGTCGAATAATCATGCTGTAGATCGAAATTTCGAAAATCGAAAATCGATCACAAAATAATCAGTAAGTCTCCGAAGCACAAGTTGTGCTTTGGAGAAAAATGGACAAAACAGGTCTAAAACGAATCTAAATTTTTTTTCTGAATTTTAACAACGGCCCGAATAGACTTTTTGTTGTTTTGCAGCCGCAGAAGAGCGAGAGGTGTGGGGAAAAAATTGAAAAAAATAGGCGTTTTTTACTCCAGGAGTGAGGTTTGTCACTATGAAAATCTACAATCAACGATGGTGAGGGAAATAATGGGTAAGGTTCTGAACTCCTCCCCTCCCCCCCTTCCGCCGATCGAACTGACATTTTTCGCGAACCTTTCTTCTCATATTTTCAGATAACCCCTGAAGCGATTTTGGCGTCGCGTAGGGGGAAGTCTGCATCCGGAAGGTTTCCGCCACTGCCCCCAGTGGTGGACACCTAAGCGTTTCGGACAATAAAAAAAAAATTGCTTCGAGAAACGTACATTTTTTTGGAAATAATTACGTCAACAACGTTTAAAACCAAAGTAAATTAACAAAAATGCAACCTCTGCATAAAGTAAATTAAAAACTTTATTCAAAGGCCATAGCCGGGTAAGTAAGGAAAAATTGCCCCCGCATTTTCTCCAGCGAAATTAGGAGTATATTCTGAGGTATAAAAAAAAATTCTGAAAATTTCATCCCCGTCAACACAATGGTTTTGGAAAAATAATTTTTTTTTTAATAAAAAAAAATAAAAATTCCGGAAACCCTTCAGTGGATCGATTCGATTTTTTTTTGTACTTGTTACGATCAAACGTGTTACGAAATAAAATTATAGAACATCTTGCGAAAGATTAAGGTTTAAAAAAAATGTTTATTTTTTTATTTTTTTTTACTATAATTCACTTGGGGTACAATAAAGAATTTTTTTTCATATAATCTTTGGGCACCTTATTAGATTATATAATTTTTTCAAAATGATCGGTTTGGTACGCCACAGTGAAAAAAAAAAGAAACAGATTTTATTGATATATTTTAGTTATATATCTATATAACTAAAATATATCAATAAAGTGTGTTTCTTTTTTTTCGCTGTGGCGTACCAAACCGATCATTTTGAAAAAATTATATAATCTAATAAGGTGCCCAAAGATTATATGAAACAATTTTCGCTATTGTACCCCAAGTGGATTGTAGTAAAAAATAATAAAACAAGGAACATTATTTTTTTTCAAACCTTAATCTTTCGCAAGATGTTCTATAATTTTATTTCATAACACGTTTGTTCGGAACAAGTACCAAAAAAAAATCAAATCGATCTACTTTACCGTTTTCGAAAAAAAAAAATTCTTTTGATATTTAAAAAAAAATCATTTTTCTAAAACCATTGCGTTGACGGGCATGACATTTTCAGAATTTTTTTTTTTTATACCTCAGAATATACTCCAAATTTCGCTGGAAAAAATGCGGGGGCAATTTTTCCATGGCCTTTCAGGACAAAAAATGTCCGTCACTTCAAGTGGCACCTAGTACCGGACAGACTTAACTTCGAGCCGCCAGCAACGGACATCTTCAGAACATTGTGCATCAAACTCGAAACTTCATCCGGAATGATTGTCTGAGTTGATCTAGAATACCCCATATATTCATGCATATATATTTATATATATTACATACCGCGTCATTTATGTTCTAGGTGTTCCTCACCCCGTAAAAGATGCTGCGGTCTCGTTATATACACCAACTCTACGTATAACAATAGCGTGCCTGATGCACCATGACCACTTATTTGTGTAGCCTTTTTTTTTATTTATTAACCGCCATGTGGATGACCCTTTTAATTCAAGGAAAATGCCTCGAGACCTGAGGAATAATATTTCTCGTCCCGATGCATTAATTCCCTAATTAACGTAGGCAGCTCATGAACTTTCACCTTAATGAGCTAAATGAGCAGTACGAGAAATTCTTTCAATTCAAATAAAATTCTCGAGCTGAGTCGGAAATTGAATGTTTTTAAAAGCTCCTCAGTCTTGCAGCGTATTATATATCCGCTGGGAGGGGAAAGAAAATTCTCCTCTATACCATAAATACAATGTACCTGTTATGATATTACGGTGCACATTATATTCCACGTTGTTTGCTCGTCGTAGCTTTTCTTCGGCTTTTCCCGCGGATCCGCACAGCCGGAATGTCTCCCCGCATGTAGGACTTAGGAATGTGTGGGTGCCCGTGATATCCGGTATGGGAGAGAGGCGAACCATGATGTGAAATATATGTAAAACAATGTCGAAAAGTGAGGGGAGAAAAGTCTCCGGAAAGAGAGCAGGGAGATGGAGAAAGACGAGAAACGAGTAAAAAAGATTGGATGAAAGGCGGGGAAGGAAGAGAGAGGTTTGGAGGAAAAAAAAGAACAGTAGAAGTGAACCCTTATGGCCACGAGGGAGTTGGAACGGGCGAAGGAAAGCTCCGGCGGACAGGCGAGAATTTCGAAAAAAATGGAGAGCACAGTATGGAGATCTGCTGCTGGTGCGAGGACGCTTTCATCGCGTAAGAAATATTTATTTTGTCCGAGAAATTGTGAAAACATTGCTGCAACATAATATACATCGATATACACAGTGTTTGGCGCATGGATCGACACATTTTTTGGGGGGATTGAGAGGGTCATTTCATAATTTTTTCACCCTTAGACCCTATGTCCTAAATGTCACGGTAATTGAGATATGATTTTTTTTTGCATTACCCAACATTTCGCCTTTGAATCGTCATAACTTTTTTATTTGTGGTTGTAATAGCACGAAATAACTTTTGTGGTATTCTGCAATGTATTTGTATTATAAATAAATCATTATTTGATACAATTGGTTTCAAGAAAATGACTCTTGAGCTTCCAGTCTTAAAAATGTGTAAATGTATGAAAAATTCAACTCCTAAATTCATTATAAAAAAAACGTATTCTCTTTATTTGACATAATGAATGTCTTCTATGACATACAGCATACCGTTGGAAAGGGTATAAACTAGAGAACTTTTTAAAACCAAGCTAAGTTCAAAATATCTTTTTCTTATAATTAATTTAAAAGTTGACATTTGTCATACATTTACGCATTTCTAAGACTTTGGAAGCTCATGAGTCATTTTCTTGAAACCAGTTAAATCAAAAATGGTTTATTTATTATAGAGATAAGATGCAGAATACAACAAAATTTATTTCGTGCTATTACAACCACGAACAAAAAAGTTATGACAATTTAAAGGCGTCGGGTAATTTTAAAAAACGAGTAAAAAATCATATCTTAATTGCCGCGACACTTCGGACATAGGCTCTAAGGGTGAAAAAAGTAGCAAGAACCCCCCCCTCAACCCCCAAAAAATTGTGTCGGTCCATGCGCTACAAATTTCGATTAATGTGGTTATTTTGCTAAGAAAAATTATAAAATATGCCTATTTTTCTTGTTTTAGAAAACCGAAATAGCGAAGTGACAAGCGTGAATTAAAGGCGATTAAAGGTGAAAGGGAAGGGTTGTGAAAGCTCGCGAAATGATACAAATGAACATTTGAAATATATATATATATATAAATGCGCGGCAATTTTACCTTCCTGTGTACACGAGTCTCCATTAAAAGCGTTGAGCAAACACCAAAGTACAATTTACAGGACGACTGTAGAGAGCCACTTCCTGCACGAGGAAAAGCCAAATTCGAATCATCCGATTCGATGGAGGTGGTAAATGGACCCGCACATGGCCAACTTCTACGTAATTATTTCACCCAAAAAACCGAGATAGCATTGTACAATGCTACGTATATTATAATTAAACCACCGACTGTGGCACGTTTGACCCCGACATCCGTCCCTTTTTCCGCTCGCAATTGGCACATCCCATGCGACCTACAATAGTAGATGACCGGATGCCACAATTGATTGTCCTTTTTCAATCAACACTCGACGTTATCCCCAACTCTTTTATAATCTGCTTTTCCGTCGCTAGCTACCCTCCGTGGTAAATTCAACACCATCGGCAGAATCTATGCCAGTTTTAGGAAAGACATGGTGAAAAACAAATGATCAGACTTGGCAGAACTGTCAATAGAGGACCGCGTCACGGATCGAGAGTGCAACGGAGGGTTTCATTTTTCCAGGATGAACGAGCCAACGAGCTCGAAAACTTCACGAATTCATTTTGTTTGTGCACACAGTCCAGTATTTACCTCGGACACAATTTATTTCGAAAAAATGTAGGCTTTACCCGCGTCAAAATTTCTAGCCTCTGAACACTCGCAGGACCCATTTCCTTTGTAATGCACAAACCACCAGCCTCCATTGAACCTATGAGACCCTATTTGTCGAGTTCACTGCCATGGAGAGGCCTCCATGTGATCAAGCGTAGCCTCTGTTAGCCCTTCCAAACCTTCTTTCGACTCCCAGCACCAATGGAATGTACAGAACACAGGCCTCCTTAACCTGCTTTTGATCTCAAGTCTGTTGCTTCGACCCCACCTAACCTGCTTTGACCCCAAATTCGTCATCTCCTCCATCAACACTTCATTTTAGCCTGACCGGTAACCCGTTCGATGCCGAAATAAATACGTTTTTGCTGATTATTGTCGAATAATGGTATAAATACATATGCATTGTCAGTCGTTTCGCCACGTGACAGATGGTGAATAAATACTACACGAAAAGTAAAAATATATCATCATTTTATTAAATTAACAGTGCAACATTAGAATGCGCAAGCAATCAATGTTTCTCAATATCGGTTTATAATCATTTTATAGGTGATTCGTAGAAAAAGGCTTGTATATCCAAACTTACTCTAATTCCATCGAAGTTTTCGGCGTGCCTATAAATGAGTGATGATCAATTGACATAAAGACACCCACGGATTCTAATGCCACTACCCGTATAAGTGACATATTATCCGTTCTATGGCACTCGTGCAGATAAGAGAGTTGGGTATTCCAGATGGGACTTGGGAGAATGGGTATTCCAGATCCTCGAACTTCCGAGAGAACCGAGTATCACCAAATGTAGTCAGTCAAAAACTTCATTATTTTACCTAAATTTTTTTGGTGACACTCACGATGTTTCCTTTTTACTATGCGCAAAGAAACGCAATTTCCTCCATTGGTACTTAAGAATCAACCGAATAGCTGATAAAAGGGTCTCCCGTATTGACTGATTATACTATCGTGATATTAAGACAACTTTCTCAGTATATAAAATACCAAAGTTAAAATAAATAATTACGTTGATATTCACAAATGTATATCTAACATATTGCTAAAATGTTTATGAAGCGTTACATTATCGACTATGATGTTTATGTTATGTTCTAAAAATTTAATTTGCCTATGTCGAAACGGTAGGTGTTGTATGGGATTGAACCCCATTCTATTTTTTTAAATTAATATTTTGTTTATTTTTCTTTGTTTTGTTGGTTGATAAGATCGAGGGTCTCCTAGATGATTGATCACGGTGGGTGGCAAAGAAAAAAAAATTTGAACAGTTAAGATGTTAATGTTCATTACGTTACGCTACGTTAGTACGTTCATGTACGGGAAAAATAAACGTATAGAAATTTAAAAAATATTGCTACCTGTATGTTTAAAGCACGTTTTTATTTATTCCTGCAACATGTAACATTAATAGGCCGAATGGATGATCTACGATACTCTTAGGGTATGAAGGTTCCGGAGGGTCTATGGTGCGCCTACAGTAGGCTCAAAGGAGGGTCCAGAGAGTATACGGTACGGATACAGTGAATTAAATGGAGGGTCCGGAGGGTATACGGTAGACCTACAGTAGGCGGAAAGGAGGGCCAGTAGGTTCTGCGAGAGCGCTCGATCAGGCCCACCCGAGGTTTCGTAGGTTCAGTTGCGCGCTACACTAGCCTCCTTTGAGCCTAAAGTCCAGTATATGCAACCTAGGGCGTCCAACGGAGGCTCTAACATAATAATATTCCGTACATCGTACCCTTATTTGGATACCCGATAATCCGCTATCACGAACCTCTGTTCAGAGAAGGAGGCCTCCATTCCGCGGGTTGAAAGAAGCTCGAATATTTTGACTTGGGTACACAGCAAAGCGGTATTCTAGTATAGCAATTTAAAAAAATCGTTTCTTTTCATTTTCTTGGGCTCTTGAGAATATATGTGCTTGAAAGGAAATTTCAAAATTCCCAATATTCCAATATTCCCAAAATTCGCCATAACCATGTAAATACATGGTTATGGCGATTTTAAACGAGACCATAGGATCGAACGGTCGGAGCTACGAATTTTAGAAGCTTCTACGAAAGCTCGAACTGCTCGCAGGGGAGAACGAGCTTCATAAAATCATAATTTCGAAGCCGAGGAAGGGACACTTTACGAGGCAAGAATGGCCGATTACTATAACGTAAGTATAACACGCCATTATACCACTTAGATAGTCGCAGTTGTCTGAAATTGTACTTAAGGTGGTATTACCGTCTAGAAACTTCAAAAATTCTTTTTTTTTGCTTTTCTTTATAGTCTGAGATTTTGAGAATGTGTCTCAAAAATATTAATTTGACATTCGTTGAACTCCCATAGTTACAGAGGCTTAAAGGCTGCGGTGCGTTGGGGCGCGGCAGGTACTCATCCCGTCCACCGTTGTACCTCGACCGTTGTGTCCATTGTATACTGGCTTGGGGAATTTTCCCATCCCTTGCCCCCCTTGCAGTCCAATACCCAAGATACCCTTACAAATAGTCGGTATACTTTTGAGCTCTGCAAAGCTCTTTCAGTATACATTTGCACTATGGCAAAAGCACCATAGATATTGCTAATTATTTAGCTGTCGTCATTTTTAATGAAGGGTTCAAGCAAATCCTAAAAATGATGAATGTATTGGGAATCAAAATCGGCTCTAACGCAAAATAATACGCAGAGTGTAGAGACAACGAGCGCATACGACGGTCCAACAGACGGGCGTCTACCGCATCTAAAGAGGCGCGGACCGCCAGAAGAGAAGCGAATGTGGGTCAATATTCTTTTTTTGAATCTGAGGAAGGTGGTCTGTATGGTCCCGGTATAGCTGATTAAGGGTAAGTTACTCAAATCAGTTGTCATCCACCGTAAGTTCAGCCGTATCAGTGTTAAATGTATGGCAAACTTCAAACGCGTTTTTCTCGAAACGACATTTTTCAAGTCGGGCGCACGTTTTTCTCGAAAACTATTGAACCGTTTGACTTCGGGTTTTGCACACATTTCGACGGAACCTTCACATACAGTCCGAAGTAGAATAATACCGATAGATTGAATATTTTAGCCCCGCGCTCATGTTTTATTTGATAATTTTTCGGGAAATGAAACCGTAATTTTCAATCAGCTGCGCTTTCGATAAAAATGTTCGTACTTACTTAGTTCTAGTTCAGACGATAACTACATTTATATAGTTAAAAAAAAATTGTTCTGTTTCAGACGACTAAGATCGCCGCAACCCGTGCGCCCGATTGGACGAGCGTCTCACGCCATGGTCTGCATAACAGCGCATAACCTATATAGATTTCAATAAAGTATTTCAAAAAAAAATTGTGTCGCTAGTTGAAACATGTCTTAATATGCATCAAGAACCCCGGCACTGTAGATTTGACAATTTTCGCAAAATTAATTCCTAAAAATTACTTTAAAAACAAGCTTTTAAGCGGTAATACCGCCTTAAAAATTCAAACGCGTTTTTCTCGAAGCTACTTTTTTTTCAATCCGGTTGACATCACTCAAATCTCGAGTTCTATTCATCCGATTGACTTCAAATTTTGTATGGACATTCAGTATGTACAGGGTGGACCATTTAACGTGATCACCCCAAATATCTGCGTTGCCTTTAGAGTAACGAAAAAAATGTCAGAAGGTAATTTCATTGATTTCGAAGGGGTGTTACAGTGGTAAAAAATTCATTTTCGTCACGATGATCGTTTTTGCGTTCTCAAGTTCATCAATGGTTTTTCAAACAGAAACATGTTTTTTTTTATTAAGACGTTGTAGCTGATATTTAGATGAATCCAACGACCTATGATATCATGACCTTGAAATGATTTTTCACCGAAATACACGTGTAAAAACGGGAAATCGTGATGGTATTAACAATGAGAATATCCGAATAATGTAATTGAATTTTTTGTACAGAAAATTTATTGTAACGTATGTGCGAAGTGATGGCCATTAACCTCAACGTCATATTAAAACGTCATAAATTTCATTCGTACCATATTTCCTTGCATCAAGAACTTCATGGTGCCGATTTTGGAAAGAGGGTTCAATTGTGTTAATGGGCTCTGCGCCAGTTACAAGTGAATCCAAATTTTTTCGACGACGTTTTCTTTACTGTCGAATCAACTTTTACTAACCATGAACAGTTTAATACGTATAACATGCACTATTGGTCAATCGAAAATCCGAAGTGGATTCGGCAAATTGTGCACCAGCGTCCTCGGAGTGTTAATGTGTGGTGTGGCATAATTGAAGACTAAATTATTGGATCATTTTTCATAGACGACAATTTCAATGGACGGAAATACGTCGATTATTTAAATAACACTTTGGGGGCATTGCTACAAGATGTCTCGCTAGTACAGCGATGCCGAATGTGGTATCAACATGATGGCTGTCAAGATCATTGGGCAGATATAGCGCGCGAAGTGTTAAACCGAAAATCCCTTGACCTGCTCGTTCGCCAGATTTAACGCCACTTGATTTCTTCCTATGGGGAGCTATAAAGGATCGTGTTCACCATGATGTTCCGACGACGCCGGCGAACATACGAGAACGAATTACAAGAGCCTGCGCCGCTATCACACCAGAAACTATTCGAAGGTCAAGAGAATCATTCATCCGACACCTTCAAAAATGTGTCGACGTTAATGGCCATCACTTCGAACATTTGTTACAATACATTTTCTGCACAAAAGTTCAATTACATTATTCGGATATTCTTATTGGCAGTGGAATCACGATTTCTCGTTTTTACACGTGTATTTTGGTGAAAGATCATTTCAAGGTCATGACATCATAGGTCGTTGGATTTGTCTGAATATCAGCTACAACGTCTTAATGAAAAAAAACATGTTCCCATTCAAAAAATCATTGATGACCTTGAGAACGCAAAGACTATGACCTTGAAGAAAATGAATTTTTTATCACTGTATCAGCCATTCGAAATCAATTACAAATTACCTTCTGACATTTTTTTCGTCACTCTAAAGACAACGGAGATATTTGGGGTGGTCACGTTAAATGGTCCACTCTGTATATATACGTCTATCATCCCTACCTCGGGCATTGAAAAATTATTATTACTATTTAAACAAAATTTTAACTTCGACAAAAATGGCGCGAAATTTTTTCTTTCAGACAGTCGCCATTTCAATGTTTGTCTCCTTGGTACCTGCTATAATGGCATTCTTATTTATCAAGAAAATGGGTTTTATTTCTGTTTCAGATGAATGGGAGCTTTGGAACAATGTCAACCCCCTTTTTCACGGCCATATTCAGAGGCCAACTAATTTTTATTTTTGCAGCACAATTTTGTTTTTGTAAGTTCTTGAAACATCAATAAAAAAAGCCGGTAAAAAATGAATAATAAAAATATCGTTTTTTTTTATCGAGCCCAAAAAAAGCCCGAAATCCTGGCCTCTAAACTAGAATACTGCCTTAACGTTGTTTTTTGGTTGTCGAAAATCGAACCGTTTTCTACAGCTTGACATTTGCGTAGTTTTTCATCGATAAAAAAACTGTAAAAGAAGTGAATACCGAAAACATGTTTCATTTTTTTATCAATAAAAAAAAATTGTAAAAAAAGTGAATACCGAAAATATGTTTCGTTTTTTTATCAATCCCGAAAAGACACGAAAAAGCCTATCTGCGGATATCTCCTTTACATAATATATGTCCATATGTATGGACATGTAGGGTAAAAATATATCTCGCAATCGTTCTATCCACGCAATGTTGACTTTCAGTACTTTTGACTGTTCTGAGGACAGTGATTCATTTTTTTCGTCAAGAAATCGTTAATATTGGAAACAGAACGGTCCTGGAAGAGAGTTCGCTATAAAAACGCCTTCATCCATTCACGGAGGGTATTTTGAAGCCACTGGAGCTTACTGAACGTTGAGTATAGGGCCTAACGACTTTGAGGACAGTTCCCAAAGTCCAACGTCTTCGAAATGTCTAAATCTATATATATATATATATATATATATATATATATATATGTACATCGCTCTTTTATCTTGCTCTCTTTTTTCACCGTCCCGACCGTGCATGAAAAATATCCGTGAGCTACGAGTACTCGAGAGTCGCTCTCGCGCCTATATTATCCGGAAAATCTCTCGAGCAAAGCTAGGGATAACGCATGGCCCCGTATAGCCCGCAGGCAAAACAATTTTCATTTCCGAGCAACGGCGGTGCAGTGATGGCGCGCGGGAAATTCTTTCGCCGTTATTACAAGAGAGAGAGCGAGAGAGAGAGAGAGAGTGCGAAAGAGGGGGGTGAGGGTGAGCAGGACAAGGGTTGGAAGAAAAAGCGAAAAAGAATGAGTTGCCCCTTCATGTACCAGCATAGAAGCGCCACCGTTACCAGACTACCGTAAATCTTCCTCTTTTTTTCCCGTTTGTTTTCAATGTCTTCGTTCATTTGATTTTTTTCTTCTCGTCATTATTCCTCTCATTTTTCATCCTCTCATCCACGATCCCACTGGCTTCCATACGTATAGCGGTCTATTTCTACGTTTCTACATTTACCTCGTAATTTTTTTTTCCGCCTCTTGGCTGTTCAGTGCAATTCTCACACACGCAGTTTTTTTTCGTCATTTTTTCAACCCTTTTCAGATGTTTTACGTTCTTTTGTTCATACTCGAGGTCTCTACTCCCGCGAACCCTCTTGCTCGTCGCCGTATTTCTCGATTTTTTCTCTTTCTGCCTCTCTGTTCATTGTGGGAGGATTATGGCATGCGCCCGAAATGATTGAAATCTTATGCGCTTGGAGAACTTTTCGGGAAGCTTGCTCCACTGGGGCGACAAAAACGTGGGAGAAAAGAAGCAATGGCCAAAGGCAGCAATGATTCCATTGTCCTTGTGCTGGATTCACCGGGCTGTGCTTGCCAGACCTGAAATACGTTCCCTGTGAGGATTTAGCGATCTGCATGAACTTCAAATTACTCGTGGTATGTTCATTCGTTTGTTAATAAAAAATATTAAAATGGTTTTTTGAGTAGTAAATTGAACTTTGTTTTTTACAGTTTGCCATTTTCGTAAGTTTCAAAATTTTGAAGGTTTTTTAAATTTCACATGACCCTCGAGTAGAAGTTCTGCTCCGGCTACAAAAAAGCCCTGATCAGGCACCCTGATTTTTTTTCATGCCTTCATCAGGCTGTTTTAGGCTGTCATCCTTTTTATCAAGCCCTGATCAATTTTGTGACACTTTCCCTGATTTCGGTCTGATCAGGGTAAAAAATCAAGGCCTGATCAGGGCGACAAGTGAAGGCTGTCATGCAGCCATGCAATCTGACGAGAGAAGTTCACTATTGCTTCGGAAACCACCATCTCATTACATTCTTCGTTGCACTGCCAAAACAATTTTTAATTTAAATAGGATATATTCAAATCGAATAGATTTTTTTTCACTACGATGCTGTTTGTTTCAAATATATTTTTTTAAATATTCAATAGAATATTTCATAAATCCAAAATAAATAGAAATACTTAATTTAGAGTTCTCCCACAATTATTTTGTATCGTAATCCGTCATTCCCTGGCCTTCCGAATGGAATTTTTTCGAAGAAAATATTTCTGAATCCACATGGGATCGAACCTAGAACCTACCTACCTATAGCTACGCAAGCTGCCCCTATGCTACCGGGTGTTTGTAGCATTTCGGTGGCAGAAAAGACCACATGAATTTCTATAATTATTTGTTGTATCACATAAACTATATGGATTAGTTAATATCATTGTGATAATTAGAGATTATTATCGAATATCATGCTATAGATTTTTAAACATAACCTATATATATATATATATATATATATATATATATATATATAACTCCTCTCCCTCCGCCCCTTTCTACCTCCCTTCTCTTCGATGTGTGTATTGCGATCAAGACGGATCCATTAATTCAATTAAATAGGAAAATGTTTGTCTCTATGAAAATTTTATTCGATCAAATTTTTTTTAAATAATTTTGAAAAAATGGATATATTTCGTAGATTCAATTAGATTGTTTTTTGAACAGACTAAAGCGAATCACAGATTTAATAGGAATAAATAAAATATAAAGAATAATAAAAAATGTACGCATAGAGTGGATAATGTGTCTCGACGTTTTGACAACGCGCTAATATACAGGGTGAACCATTTAACGTGACCACCCCAAATATCGCCGTTGTTTCTCAATATTTGTTAATAAAAAATAACTTGAAGTTGGCAAGACTATGCATCAATTGTGTGTAAAATCACGACCTCGTCATCCCAATACTCTCATCAGAAAAAAAATATTGAAAATCGATCTGTTTTTCTGTTCTATGCAGACCTCGTTAAAATCGCCTGCTACTTTTCCATAAAGAACCGACTCCGTACGAGCATTCCATATAGGGAATCGCGAAATATTATTACATTTTTTTTCGAGCAATTCGAATCCGACAATGTATCAGATTCCATATTTTTCCACTTCCGGCACATCCAATCGGACATCAATTTTCAATTCCATCGAATCTCAAGGGAAAAAAGGTGTTCATTGCTCCATATTGGATATTGATAAGTAGACGGTGAGCAATAAGACCTAACGATTCGTGATTACGATAAGGACACATAATTCATTGATCACGGCACCGATGTAATTGCAGCAATGATCTTATCACAACTGGCAGTCCCTTGAGCCAAACAACACCACAGCAACAACACTAAATTCAGTCCGAACGACGCTTCCTAAACTATGACTACCAACACTCCACGGAGAAAGTCAGTAAATCTAACGAATGCTTCACTCGGAAAAAAGTAAAAATCGAGGCCCGAGCATAAATAAAAATAAAGAGCAGCTATGTATGTACGTTAGGTGTGAAAGGTTTCGCTTGTGTATGTACGAGTGAAACGGCCAGCAGGTCTGGAATAAACGGAGGGCCGAACTGCAACCACAGCAGCGAAATTCACCCCGAATTTACATATAAATTGCTTGCCTAAAATCGTGCTCATATTTAATTTTCCACTAGGTAGGCTCGTGTCCGGCTTTGGAATATTTCCCTTTCAGCTTTCAGCTTTCCATTTTAACGCCGCTTTACGCGTCCATTACATAGCGTCCCACTAATAATATTACACACACACACACACACACACACACACACACACACACACACACACACACACACACACACGTGTGTGTGTGTGTGTGTGTGTGTGTGTGTGTGTGTGTGTGTGTGTGTGTGTGTGTGTGTGTGTGTGTATGTATGTATGTATATACATACATACATACATACATACATGCATACATCCTTACGTGCATATATATATATATATATATATATATATATATATATATATATATATATATATATATATATATATATATATATATATATATATATGTAAATGTATATATTTCCCCAAAGCCTGCGAGAAGTCTCTCTTCATTAGCGATTCTACGCAAAACGCCCCCCCCCCCTACCCCAACTCCACCTCTCTCTAGCTCTCTCTTTTGAAAAGCCTTCAACCGTTACCTCCCGTTCTTTAAATTGGTCAAACATATCTGCCTCCCGTATCGCGTTAAATCACGCTTTATGATCATTGCGCCGATATCTCCACCACTCGCTCGCACCAAAGTACATCCGTGTGGGTTCGTGCTCGACTTGGCGCTTAGTTATTATATATGAGATGAAAAATCCTCCTTTTCCTCGGTGCCGCAGTGAAACGGTCACCGCAGGTGCGCGCACGACTAGCTACCTTTTGTGTTATTCTCCGGCTCGACGTGCCGGAAATTCGCCACGGTATAATATTACCACTTTATACCGTAATGATACATCCAGCAGCGAATAAACGTGCAGTAGAGATAGAGACACGTACACGGACAGACGGATGGATTTTCTTACCGAGTATCGAGAAAATGCGAATTTCATGAGATTCTTCGTACTGCAGTGATTTATCATTTTGATCGAAAGTTGATTTGGCGAAAAAAAATTAGAGGTAGCAGGTGCGCAGTTTAATCTTCGAGAAATTGTGTAAAGTGGAATGAGAAATGTGGCCGTTTGGTTCTTGGAGAGAAATGAAATTGAAGAGAAAAATGCATTTTTTGGGGTGGTTTAACGATGTTTTTATGGGTTGAGAGGAATTGGAGAATTTAAAGTTGACATGTACGATCATGAAATCATTATCAATAATAAATGACTGAGAGTATTGGAGTGATCGAAGTGTTGCGAAATGAATCATTGATATTTGATGCATATGGCATTTTCAAACAAATGCAAATCTCTCTGGGTTCCTCTTCCCTCCTACACCCCCCATTCTGTCACGCCTCCTCTCGCCCTGTCGTTTTCGTCACTTCTGCACACGGTTGCAAATAATGAATTACTTTTTGTAATGCATTAGCGTTGTTATTACTCATTACGTAAGTTGTCATTATTTGTTTCCATTTCGTAATAATTTATATAAAAGTTCGATTATCATTGAAAACCGTTGATTAATTTGAATATTTTTCATTTTATCGCAAATCTCGCTTAGTTAGGCCTTATCACGCGTAGATACCTTACTCAAATTTGCGTTAGTAGGTACCTTACGCAACCTTATTTACTTACGGTATATCTAAGGCGTTAAAAATGATAGACTCTCCTCCCCCTCTCTCTCTCTCTCTCTCTCTCTCTCTCTCTCTCTCGCTCCTTCTTTGCATATCTTCGCCCCTCCGATAAACGAGGTTGCATCGTTGCCACGAGTAATTACCCGTGAGCATTCGTTTACTTACGGTCACGAGATGAAAGCTTTGAAATGCTTTTCAGGATTTCGACAGTCAGTCGTAGAAGGTCGGCTGCAATATGTGACGTGCAAAAAAGGCAACGGGTGCACTCGTGACCTGGCAATATTCTCGGTGTCAAAGTCGTACGAAAAAATTGAGTTTTTTTCCCCATTGCTGGCTTTACAAAGGAACATTACGACGCCGTAATTGCGTATAATTTGTCAAGGCAGCCCAGTTTCAAACGTGTAAGGCGAATACGACCCTTTCCCCCTGCCTACCGCTCTTTTATGGCCACAGACACGCTTTTTGCGATTTGACACGAGGGCACATGGAAATGAGTTTCAGTTGCGTTATTATCAGCTAAGCGGTTACCCATCCGAGTAGTGGTCCAGGCCACGGTTGCTTGACGTGGGAGATCGTTGGAGCAGCTCACTGACGACCACTACACAGTGAAAAAAAAATCACTTGGAATGACTAAAGCCATCGGTGAATGCTAACGAATTATTCATTGAAAAAATAGAATGTAAGGTTATTTTAAGAATTGTTTCCCATCGAACTAACAAATTTTCGCAATAATAAAAATATTCCATCTCAATATTTCGCTGGTCGCCTGTGAATCAACAACTTCGGTCGACCGAGCATTTTGTTCTCTCTCGGTACTGTCGGTACCGAGAGAGAAAAATTGGAACAGCTCTCCAATTTTTTTTAAATCGGCTACGTGAAACGAGAACTACATTTATATAGATTATCAAACTTTTTTATTTTTCAGACCAACCATTGTCAAGTTATCGATCCAGCCATTGGGCAACATTTTTTATACAGAGGCTCTATTATCTCCCAATAACGTTGTTAATTTTTTTTCGTTTTTCAATAAAAATTTGCACGAAATAAGTTCAATGTATGCTTAATAACACACTTTTTTTCCAAATCCCAAATAAATAATCTGGTAGACAAAATAAATCGGAAAAATAATCTTCTTTCGACGCGCCACAGTGGTGACCTCCCTTAAATTCGAGTCCGCTTTTCCATTCGAAGGATATATAGGGTGTCTCAAAATTAGCTGATATTTGAATGTATTAATAAAACGTATTATTTATTTGAAAAGTATGAATATTTTTATTTTAATATGAGGTACAAACATGGAGACTGTGTGGAACGCAATATCTGATGAATAGCCGCCTCGTCCCGGTTCGCAAACGTTCACTCTTTCGACGAAATTTTCAACATCATTTTGGCATAATTGCGGACTAATTTCAATAATGGTGCGTCCAATAGGGTATTACACCCTTTTTCGAAAGGTGTCTCAATTTGATCCATTGGTGGTAATAAACTACTAGAATGTTTATTTCTATTTTTTGAAATCGACAAGTGCCACAAAAGAGCATTTAAATTTAACATTTCAAATTATCGCTCCAAAACGCTAGCCGCCATGCTGCTTCAGTTCGTGACGTCACTTGCATAGTAAACATCGACACTGCGCCAATTGTGAACCCGTAATTTTTTGTTTGTTAGAAGTGCGTTACAATCTCTATCATTGGTGTGATGTTCCTAAATGTAAGAGTACTAGTGTAAAAACACCTGAAACGTTGTGGATTAAAATGCCAATTGATATAAATATGAGGAAGACTTGGTTAAAACTTGCGAACAGAGATCCAAAGTCATAGTCGGAAAGAAAACTCGTTTGTTCTTTTTTGAAGTACGGATAACTATTTGAAAATTTGCAATTAACTACGACAAACGAGAATATAAAATTGTTGACACTTCCTTTCACAAGTTAGCAAGTAATACGTCTACCGCTTTCTTTGTTTACTATGTCAATGACGTCACGTTGGAATCCATAATGGTGGCTACCGTTTCGCATGTTCGTTGAACAGATAGAAAAAGTATTATTTAAAAAATGAATTGTAAAACTTATTTTGTGTTTTTATAAATGAAAACCGACCTTTTTGATTGTTTCTTGCAAAAACTACCTTGTTTATACGTTGTTAGTATTTTTCTTATATAGAGTAAAATACCCCGTTGCTTCCTTGAGCTCCGGAATGGTCTGTGGATCATTGGCATACACTTTTCCTTTCAGAAAGCTCCAATGAAAGAAGTCCAATGGCGTCAAATCGCATGATCTTGATGGCCAATTCACATCGCCGCGGTGTGAGATAACACGACCATGAAACTTCGTCTGCAATAACTGCATTGTGGCGAATATTCATATTTAAAAAAAATACTCTTTGTTAATGAATTAAAATATCAGGTCATTTTGAGACACCCTTTATGTCAACGTGACGAGAGAAAAAGCAAATGTTCAAGTCTCACATGTCGGTTCTATACGAAAACTATTTACTCTTCAGCTGTACCTATTTTCGATAATACATCATCCGATTACACCTCCTGACAGCGTTGCGCGCAATGCGACCCTTCTCCACTTCATATTTCACCACGTGTGGGCGTGTGTGCGTTTTTTTTTCTTCTCATACTCGTTGCTGTGTAGTCTGGTTGGTAAATACGAGTTGAAACGAGTTGCGAGCGGGAATGAAAAGAGGAACGAGAGCAGGATCCCGCGAGAGCGAGAGACGTCTCGCAACGAAAGTGGAAAAAGCGTCGGGACGCATTACAGGATCTTTTGAGAGACGTGCCAGAGGGAGTTCGCGACACACTCGCTGGTCCAGGTTCTCTCGTTTGAGAAGCTCGTCTGTTTTTCAGAGATACGCTCTGCTAGGACGCACACTCTCGTCGTGCGTAATTTCGCGTTGGCAGTCGCGAGTAACAACTCTCTACTACTTTTTTCCCTCTTCGTGTTCAACGTCCAATTTGTATGAACCATCCGGCGAACTCGGGTTCGCTGCTCTCTTATCCTATTTACCGGATCATTATTTTTTTCGAAACGTCGTATTTGAGCACCGGAGATACATCTCGGGCCTTTCCTTTGCCTTTAACAATAGTGTCGAATTTCGATAAATACCCCGAGTCGAAATGTTCAGCTTATTTTAAAGGCCTTTGATCCTATGCCAGCCTCACTTCAGTCTGTTTACTGCTAGCAGTCCTACTATGGGTCCTAACTTGCTCTTCCTGTGCTGCTTACCTCCGGCATAGGCCCTCATACTCCTATTTTGATTTCGTTTGGACCTATCGCGCATTTGATGGTTCGCCAAAATGAGAGTGGGGACGGTCGCATTCGAAAGAGCGGGTCCCAAATAGGGTTTTACAATCGGCACAGTAATGGCCCACGACTGGTTGACAGAGAAAAAAAAACGATGGTGCGGTAATGGCTATATAAACGGGCCAGATCCGCACCATGCATGGTTCTTAATGGTAAACCATGAATGGCTGTTAAGACTTGGCCAAATATCATACGCCGATATTGGCCCATCAGCGGCCATCATCAACGGTCTGTGCAAAATTTCAGCATAGGGATATGCTTTTCGAAACTTTATCCCTTGTTTTTACGTATCGCAGTTTAACGACCTGCATTTGCAGAACGCCCAAGAAGAAACCATCAATGGCTGGAAAAGATCTAGCAAACCGTTCATCCGCCTACGATACCCCAATCCCGTGCGGAAAACTGATAGGACATCCCTAATAAAAATAAGGGCCTTTCAGGGCTTCCCTAGTGCTTCCCCTAGTAGGGATTTCCACAATGGGCCCAGATTTGGCCATTATGGGGCTAAACCCGTAGGGATTTCCACAATAGGACCCGATTTGGCCATTATAGGGATAAACAAGTAGCGATTTCTACAATAGGCCCAGATCTGACTATTATAATAGTCAGATCTGATAAACGACAAACGTCAGATCTGATAAAATAGCTTAGGCTACATGGTTGATGGTATTTCAATCATGCAAATCGATTATATACATCGATCCAATAATATTATCGAACGCAAGTTGGGAAAAAGCCTAAGGGCATTAGCAAATAAAAAATCAACGATGAACACAAATATTCAGACAAACATCAGACAGTATTTATTTATCAAATTAAAGAAACCTTTTACATAGATACAAACAATTACTCATGGTTTCACTCATACATGGAGTAATGCTAGCGCATAAATGTGAACAGTCCCAACCAATTTTCTCGACATTTTTATAGCAACTAATTTCCGCTCAATACTCATCATAGGGAAAATTATTTCTTCTGAAGACTTCGCTGATATTTCCCATTCATAAACTTTATGTGACTGTGTAGGATAAGTAAATAAATTGGTCTTTGTTTCCCAGATCTTTCCCTCAATGGAAATAGATTCCAGTAATTCAGTAGACCCATATATTTTTTTTATTTCTACTACACATTCATTCCTTAGAATGGATGTGTAATAGAATATATTTGTTTAAATAATGCAAAAGACTGGCATAACTATATCACTATAATCAATGTGATAATCTGATAATTTTAAACTTAAGTGTTACAAGCTATCACAATTCTAAAAAATGTTATCATAGTGGATAGTTCCTCAAAAATAAATGTTTGCAGTGAAGAGAGTTCGCCTCACAT